>JAAAKG020132634.1:0-14440 GCA_010014905.2 Druon quercuslanigerum
ATTATATTATAGCAATATAATAAATATACATATGTACATATAAGTCTGAAAATATGTAAAATGATGAATATTGAGGACAAAACATCATAGTGCCCAGATCGTATGTTTTTTTGGTTGATTCAAAATCAATGCATTTAGATTATTATATTATCAATAATATTGAAAATGTTTTTTTTTTTTAGAGGTTTGTTGAAAGTACAATGCCATCTTTGATCCGATTTGATTTTAAATTTCTAATTAGAAAGAACACAAAAATATATTATCAGGATATCTACGAGACTGGAAAATCACGAATTTTTCAGGAATTTGATTCATTGAGATGAAATTTTCTTGACGAATTATAAACTTTATTTGGAGACAGGGAATTTTAGTAAAAAATTATATGTTTGAATTTGATATTTTAGTGGAAAAATGTAGTTTCGAATTAATATAGTTTCGAATTAATTTAGTTTGGTTAAAAATGAACTATTTGGTTGCAAGTTGAAATATTTTATTTTTAATTCGTTTTTATTTTGGATGAGAATTAATTTTATTAACTGAAAATCTAACTATTTTATTTTTCGTTCTATTTTAGTTCGATTTTAGGTATATTTTAGTCTAAAATTCATGATTTTTACTTGAAAATTCATTTGGTTACTTTTTGGTGGAAAACTTTACGCTTTTCTTTAAACATATTCTCCAGGGAGAGAGAATTTTAGTAAAAAATTAAAAATTTGAATTTGCAAAAGGGTGTTTATTAAAATGTAGTTTTGAATTCATCTAGTTTGGTTAAAAATGTATATGTGGTTGAAAGTTGAAATATTTTATTTTAAGTTCGTTTTTTTTTAATTAGAATAAATTTTTTTAATTGAAAATTTAACGATTCTGTTTTTCGTTGTATTTTATTTCTAGTTTAGGTCTATTTTAGTCTAAAGTTCATGGTTTTTATTTAAAAATTCATTTTTTTACTTTTCGGGTAAAAATTTAATGCTTTTGTTTAAATATATTCTCCGAATTTTTTTTCTGTTTATTAAAAATTATCATTTCAAATCGAAATTTATCTCTTTGGTTAAAAGATTAACTATTTAATTGAAAATTTGTTTTTTTTTGTGGAGAATTAATGTTCTTTACTAAAATGCAATAATTTAATTGTTCGGTTAAAAATTGATTTTTTCTGTTTTAAAATTCATTTATTTTGTTGAAAATTTATATTTTTTGGGTAGAAACGTAATATTCTTGGTTAGAAATTCGTCCTTTTTGGATCAAAATCCAACTTCTTAGTTGAAAATTATTTTGTTTTATTTTTTTTAACTATTTCGTTGAAAATTTATATTTTTGATTCAAAATCTAAATTCTTTCGTAAAGAATTGAAGTATTTTGTTTAAAAATTCGTTTTTTGGTTGAAATTTTTTTTTTTTGTCTAATAATTTTTCTTTCATAACTTTCAAATTCAACTATTCAGCAAAAAATTGATGTATTTGATTGAAAATTGGTTGTTTTAACTGAAGATTCAACGATTCCATTTTTGGTTAAAAATTTATCTTTTTTTGGTTCAAAATTTAAATATTTCGTTAAAAGTTCATATTTCCTGATTGAAAATTTTGGTTGTAAATTTTCTGTTTTGACTGAAAAATTTAACTTTTGGTTGGAAATTAATTTTTTTAAGTTTAAAACGTATATCTTTTTTAGTTGAAAATTGTTAAATTATTTGTATGAAAATTTAACTTTAATGTTAAAAATTTCTCTTTTGGCAGAAAAATGATCCTTTTTAAAAGCCTAATTTTTGGATTGAAAATTCATGTTTTTGGTCGAAAATGCTCTATTTTTGTTGAAAATTCGTTCTTTTGGATTGTCAATTCATATTTTACGATAAAATTGCATCTTTGTTGTTCAAAAAAAAAAATCAACTATTTTAGTTGAGAATTATTCAACTCTCTTCTAAAAAATCGTTTTTTATGCTAAAAAAGCCTACTATTTGGTTGAAAATTTATGTATTTTAGCTATTTAGTAAGAAATTCACCATTTTTGTTCAAAATTTGTAGAAAATTCGTCTCTGTTGACTGAAAATTAACTTTTTTTGTCAAAAATGCAATTTTCTCTTGAAATTTCGTCTTTTTGGATTAAAAATTCATCTCTTCTGGTAGAAAATTAATCTTACCCGTTAGAAACTTCATCTATGTTGACTGAAAATTAATTTTTTCTGGGAAATTTTAACTTTTTATTCTAAAAATTCTACTGTCTTATATAAAGTTCGTCTTTTTGACTGTAAAAATCAACTATTCGGTTAAAAATGCAACTACTAATTTTTTTCTCTCATTAACCATCGAGTACACTGGTCATATTGACCCTGTCACTGACTTTGACCAATAACAGAGCTTGGGCGTTTAAAAAAAGGGCCTAACCGTAGCCATGGGACGTGAAATTTCACTTTTTTCAAAAAATCTTTTTTTTCGAATTTTTTATGCATATCAAAGACTTTAAAGACTCTTTTAAACCTTATATATTAATTCAAAATACTTGAAAGTATGCCTCTAAATTTTGTTAAGTAAAAAGTTTCAGTAATTGTGAAGTTGTGGACGATCAAAAATGAACTGGGTCATTTTGACCCAGAGATGTTTGAAAAAATAGGCGTGTACTCGAAGGATTAATATTGCCCCTCCCTTCTTCTGCACAGTCTGGAAGAATTTCTATTGAGAATTTTGAAAAGCAACCTAGTTTTACTCACATTTAAATTACATAAAATTCTCACTAGAGCTCCGACACGTGGGGTTGTTTAAAAAGTGTCATGTTCCCCTAAAGACTTTTTAGCGGTTCGTTTGAGGGCCAGTTTCTCGTGAAAGAGAAGCTCCCCGACACCCGAGATAAAATCTCGAGGTTCTGTGTCGGTCGATCCGGCACTTGTGAAAGGATCTCGCATTCTTTCATGCTCGTTAGATGAGAGTCAGGGCTTCGCATCGCACCCTTCACGTCGCGTGTCGGTAAGAAGACATAAGGGGACCCTCTCGAGTTCCGTACCTTATCCCCGGTGATTTCGTTTTTATCAGGAATCTCGGACCAGTCCGCGACCCATGGCCCCAATCTTGCAGGAGTGAAGCCAATACACCGAGAATTCGCTCCTGTGATTTTTATGGGCTTGAACGTGCGTGTATTGGTTTTTTTCCATAAACATCTGGCGGCGAGTAAGCACGTCTCTTAAAGAATTTTCGAAAAATTGTTACTAGCCGTTCTTATCCTGTGATTATCGACTATCTACAACTCACTTTGACTGTTTCTGTCTATATGTCCTTAAGCTCGATGCCATGCTTATGCACTTTTCTCTGTGCTGCTATAGACTATCTCTACACATGCGTGTTTTTTTTTATTAATACCTGACGGCCAATAAGCACGTCTCTTAAAGAATTTTCAAAAAATTGTGACTATCCGTTTTTATCCTGTGATTATCGACTATCTCCAACTCACTTTGCCTGTTTCTGACTTTGTGTCCTTAAGCTCGATACCATGCTTATGCACTTTTCTCTGTGCTGCTATCGACTATTTCTACACTTGCGTTTATTGTTTTTTTTCATAAACATCTGACGGCGTTTTCATTCTGTGATTGTCAACTATCGCTACTTGAATTTGGGAGTGACAGTCAGATTCTCTTAAAATTTTTTTGAAAAATCGCGACTATCCGTAGGTTTTGCGTGACTATAAACTATCGCTTGCTCTTTTTGACAGTGACAGTGAGAGTCTGGTGAAATTTTTGAAAAATTGTAACTATCCGTTTTTATCCTGTGACTATCGACTATCTCCTGCTCACTTTGACTGTTTCTGTCTATATGTCCTTAAGCTCGATGCCATGCTTATTCACTTTTCCCTGTGATGCTACCGAAACTTTACTAACTTCTCTTTAAGAAAAATTAAAACACAGAACCCAAGTGGTAACCACTATTGAATTGAGGTCTATACTTTTTTCTGAATTTTATTGAATTCTTTTGGTTTCCATTGAATTCTCTAGAATTCACCCAGGATTCTTTGGATTCCGCTTGAAATTCACTTATCTCAATCATTTTTGTTTGGATTTAAAATTTTTTTTCAATTTAGCTGATTTTTTAAAAAGTATCTTGAATTCCTATAAATTTAATCCAATTCTCTTGAATTTCTTTGAATTCTTCTTAATTCACACAAACTTGATTGAAAACAATGGAATATTTTGGATTCTTTGAATTTTTTTATTCATTAAAATTTATTTACTATTCACCCTTCATTTTTCTTAATTCTTCCTAATTTTTTTTATGTTGCCTACTTGTTTTTTAAATTCTTCTAAATTAACTCAATTGATTTTAGTACATTTTTTGGTTTTATCAAATTTTTGTGTTAATATTATCTTAATTCTGTTTACTCTCATTTTAAAAATTTCGATTGGATTTTTTATTATTGAGATTTTTTTCGATTTAGTTCAAATTTGTTTAAATTCTATCTGAATCGTTTAGATTTCGTAAATTTTTCGAAATTTGCTTCAGTTTAACTGAAATCAATGGAATGTTTGAGAAATGTGATTTTTTCCCCAATTTATTCGACATTTTTTGAATTTACCTTAAATTCTTCTGAGTTCATTTACATTTTACTAAAATCAGTCGAATATTTTGGATTAAAATTTTTCTTTTGCAATTGATTTTAATTCATTTGGATTTGAATCGGAATTCCTATTAGTTTACTCTGAAGTATTTTAAATAGTTTGAAACCCACTTGACTTTTTTTGAATTCTACCGGAATTATTTTCAATTTTTCTAAATTTACTCAATCTTACTGAATATAATAAATTTTTTTATTCAAAATTTTTCTTTTCGATTCGCTAGAATTTTTTTGTTTTAAAAATTGTGTTCAATTCGCTTGAAATCTTATATATTTTATTAGTCTCTTGAACTCTGTTAAATTTTTCTAAATTTACTCTAATTTTAACAAACTCTAAGATATTATTTAGATTTAACGATTTTTTAAATTTGTTTCATTATTTTGAATTCAACTTTAATCTTTTTAAATTCTTTTGAATTCTTTAAAATTCATCTGTAATTCTTAAAAATTTAATTGATTTCTCTAAATTCACAAGAATTTTATTGAATTCATGTTCTTTCTGTTTTTAAACATTTTTCGATTTCTTTAAATCCTGTTAAATTCACCCTGAATTCTGTTCTTTTGTATTTCACCCAATGCCATTGCATTTTTTCTATTTAAAATTTTTTTCAATTCTTTCAAATTCTTATGAATTGCACTAAAGTATCTTCTTGTTACCTTCTAAATTGACTCCATTTCGACTTATTTTAATGTTTTTTTTTATTTCAGATGAATTATTTTGAATTTACCTTGAATTGTTTTCAAATTCATTATGAATTTATCTTGAATTCATTAAATTTTTATTCGGAATTCTTACCAATTCACCCTGAATTTTATTTATTTCCATTTCTCCCAATGCCATTCCATTTTTTCTATTAAAAATTTCTTTTCAATTCTTTCAAATATAGTAATCGCTATAAATTATCTTAAATTCACTTCAAACTGCTCCAGATAGTTAAAAAATTACATTCAATAAAATGTAGAAATATCTTTCTCCTTTTCCCTGACTATTTTTAAAAAAGCAAGACAGATAGTGAAAGCGCAATTGGGTCAACACGTTTATATTTTTATACCCATCTGTGGACGATTAAGCTAGTCTCGTTAGGAATTATCAATAAATCGTGACTATAAGTTTTCCGCGTGACTATCGACTATCACAACAAGAAACATTGACTATGATTTGTGTGACTACCAATTTTTTACTTCTGACTATCGCCAACTAACTATGACTATGAGTCTAAAAATCTTTATGATAGATGTTCATGACTATCAATTTTTCTCACGCTGACTATCAGTTCTTCTCACTCTGAGTATCAGTTTTTCTCACGCTGACTATCAGTTCTTCTCACTCCGACTATCAGTTCTTCTCACTCCACTATCAGTTCTTCTCACTCTGCCTATCAGTTTTTCTCACGCTGAGTATCAGTTCTTCTCACTCCGACTATCAGTTTTTCTCACGCTGCCTATCAATTATCTCTAACTAATTTTGACTACTTACCTTTATAATACCATCGTATTAGATTGCCGTGACTATCCATTTTCTACGTCTGCCTATCAACTATCCTCAACTTACATTGACTATGTACTTTGTTCAAATTAACTCAAATGTTTAGTCTAAGTAATCTCGTTCCCTAACCTCATAACCTTACCTCATGAGTCTAAAGTCGAGATTTCTCGTTGAGTATGGACGGTAGCGTAAGCGCGATTTGGTCCACAGGTAGATAGTTGGGTACTTGCAAATGATTTGAAATGCAAATGAGTGTCTCGTGTCGCATAATCACGCCAAGGTTATAATCTAAGGTTCTGGTGTGGAAGCATCTGCGTTAGTATGGTAACTTCTAGCATACAAAATCTAAGCTCCTCTATATGCGCTTCTTCGTGTGCGATTATGATTACCTATTTCCTTCTGCACCCCAAAAGCAGCAGTGACAGTATTTCTGGTTTAACTCCCGAATTGGGATCGCCCTGAAAACGACGTCACTACCCTGTGAAAACGTCTCCCAAGATAGGGTGCAATCTCGACGATCGGCAAACACTGCTGCTTAAATATTTGCCCTCGGGATAACGACGAGGATCAACCTGTAACAAGTGATTTCACGTGGCAGCTTCCGGTTCTCCGAAAATCTTTAAGCCGTTTTTCTATAGGTAAAAAAAACGGGGTTTGGAAGACAAAAAATAAATACATGTGTATGGGAAGAGTCGTTACAAATCGTCAATTTGAGTATCCATTTTTTGGAAATTGATGATGACTGTTTATCGGACATTCATTATAGATAGTCAAGCTGACTCTCAGTATTTGTACATAGAGCGGTCAATAAAGATACAGTTTAAAAACATCTATTTTGTTAAAATAAACACCTGTATATGGGAGCATTCATTACAAATGGTTAAGCTAACTATTCATTTTTTGGAGGTCTACAAATATTTTTTCTATAGTCAAGCTGACTATCCACTTTTCGGTAATCTACCAATATTGCTTTCTGCTTTGAAAAACGGATAGTCAGTCTGACTATCTGTAATGACTGTGCATAAAGCGATCATTGTAGATGGTCAAGCTACAAAAATTTGAAAATATACCCATATTTCTTTTCACTGGGGAAAACAAATATTACAGAGTCAGTCTGATCATTTTCAAAATAATATTGAAGATAGTTGCAGATAGTCATACTGACTATCTTTTTTTCAAAATCATAGAGAAAAGCTTGAACATCTATAACACCGATCCTATACAGTCATCGGATATGTTTAAAATAACTATCCGTTTTCTTTCGTGGAAAGAAATAGATTTATCAAGGAGGGTGATTAGAGAGGATCAAGTTAGGAAAGTTTCTTTGTAAATTATTCCGTTGAATCGGTCAATTGGGGTAACTTTCGAATTAGGAGGGCCTATCAACAAACTTTCTTTAACTCTTTAACCCTATAGGGAAAAATCGGCTCGACATAATTAGTATTCTCGTCTTTTTTTCTTATACAGATTTAGAAAAAGGGATTTTCAAAATGCGTCATCATTCGGACTTCCCTTATAAAAAGGAAGTGTTGGTAAGTATTGGGTCGAGTATTTTTTTTTTTGCGGAAAAGTATTAGATTTCCTATACTTATTCGAGAAAAAATTGTATAAACCAAATCTGGAACGAATAATTTTGAAAATGAATTATAGTTATGATTTTTAAATTATGAATTATTTAAACAATTTTCTTAACATAAGTTAGCGTTTTACTATTGTTTTAAACATCGGCTTAATTTATTACGAATAACTCTTGGCGACGATACTTTGAAAAATTTACAAGAATGATTAATTATTTAAATAATTTTTATTAGCAAATTTAAAGTTTACCTATTTCCGAAAAAACGGGCTGAATTTTCTTTTAGGACATCGTCAAAGAATGTTTTTTTTCTATCATTTTTTGTTATGGTATTTGTCATATTGTTACTATTTATTAATTATTTAAACGATATGCATAATAACATTAGGAGTTTGTCTATTTTTCAATGAATACAATGATTTTTTGGTTGCTGAATTAATCAAGAATGGCTTATGAAAATTGTTTAAATAATTTCAAATTCTTGGGAATTTGCAAATCATCATATGAAAGAGTCGTCGAAGGACATTATTTTTTTTCGGTAAAAAATTGAGCCTATTGTGTGAAAAATAGCCAAACTAGAAATTTTGTTTAAGAAAATTGTTTATATAATTCATAATTCTTGGGAATTTGCAAAGAATCACAGGAAAGGGCCATTAAAAAGACATTCATAGTTGATTCTGTAAAAATTTGAGCCTATTCATCGAAAAATAGTCAAACTCGGAATTTGTTTATGAAAATTGTTTATATAAATTAAAATTCTTGGGAATTTGCAAATCATCATAAAAAAGAGTGATCGGAAAGACGTTCTTATTTGTTTCGGCAAAAAATTGAGCCTATTCGTTGAAAAATAGCAAAACTCTTAATTTGTTTATGAAAATTGTTTATATAATTCATCATTCTTGGGAATTTGCAAATCATCCCAGGAAAAAGTCATCGGAAAGACATTATTAGTTGATTCAGCAAAAAGTTGTGCCTATTCTTTGAAAAATAGCCGAACTATAAATTTGTTTATAAAAATTGTTTATATAATTCATAATTTTTGTAAATTTGCAAATAATCACAGGAAAGGGTCATTAGAAAGACATTCATAGTTGATTCTGTAAAAAATTGAGCCTATTCGTTGAAAAATAGCAAAACTCTTAATTTGTTTATGAAAATTGTTTATATAATTCATCATTCTTGGGAATTTGCAAATCATCCCAGGAAAAAGTCATCGGAAAGACATTATTAGTTGATTCAGCAAAAAGTTGTGCCTATTCTTTGAAAAATAGCCGAACTATAAATTTGTTTATAAAAATTGTTTATATAATTCATAATTTTTGTAAATTTGCAAATAATCACAGGAAAGGGTCATTAGAAAGACATTCATAGTTGATTCTGTAAAAAATTGAGCCTATTCGTTAAAAAATAGTAAAACTCTTAATTTGTTTATGAAATTTTTTAAATAACTAATCACTTCTGTGAATTTGCAAGGTATCGTAGCAAAGAGTCATTGAAAGGATACTCTTAGTTGATTCTGTAAAAATCTGAGCCTATTCATCGAAAAAATAGTCAAAGTCGGAATTTGTTTATGAAAATTGTTTAAATACTTAAAAATTCTTGGGAATTTGCAAATCATCATAAAAAAGAAGTCATCGGAAAGACATTATTAGTTGATTCGGTAAAAAATTGAGCCAGTTCTTTGAAAAATAGCCAAACTATACATTTGTTTATGAAAATTGTTTAAATAATTCAGAACTCTTGGGAATTTGCAAAGAATCATAGGAAAGGGTGATTAGAAAGATATTCATAGTTGATTCTGTAAAAAATTGAGCCTATTCGTTAAAAAATAGTAAAACTCTGAATTTGTTTATGAAATTGTTTAAATAATTAATCATTCCTGTGAACTTGCAATGTATCGTAGCAAAGAGTTATTTAAAGGATACTCCTAGTTGATTCTGTAAGAATTTGAGCCTATTCATCGAAAAATAGTGAAACTCGGAATTTGTTTATGAAAATTGTTTATAAATAAAAATTCTTGGGAATTTGCAAATCATCATAAAAAAGAGTCATCTGAAAGACCTTATTATTTGTTTCGGTAAAAAAAATGAGCCTATTCTTTGAAAAATGGCCAAACTATAAATTTTTTTATGAAAATTGTTTAAATAATTCATGATTCTTGGGCATTTTCAAATCATCACAGGAAAAAATTATCGAAAAGACATTGTTAGTTGATTAGGTAAAAAAATGAGTCTATTTATCGAAAAATAGTCAAACTCGGAATTTGTTTATGAAAATTGTTTAAATAATTTAAAATTCTTGGGAATTTGCAAATCATCATATGTAAGAGTCGTCGAAAACACATTATTATTTGTTGCGGTAAAAAATTGAGCCTATTCTTTGAAAAATAGCCAAATTCTAAATTTGTTTATGAAAATTGTTTAAATAATTCATAAATCTTGGAATTTGCAAATCATCACACGAAAAAGTCATCGGAAAGACATTATTAGTTGATTCGGTAAAAAATTGAGCCTTTTTTTTGAAAAATCGCCAATCTATAAATTTTGTTTATGAAAATTGTTTAGATAATTCATCATTCTTGGTAATTTAAAAATTACCACAGGAAAAAGTCTTCGGAGAACATTATTATTTATTTTGGTAAAAAATTTGAGCTTATTCTTCGAGAAATAGCCAAATTACACTCTTAGTTGATTCTGTTAAAATCTGAGCCTATTCATAGAAAAATAATCAAATTCGGAATTTGTTTATGAAAGTTGTGTAAATAAATCAATATTCTTAGGAATTTGCAAATCATTATGAAAAAAGTGACCGGAAAGACCTTATTATTTGATTCAGCAAAAAAGAATTGAGCCTATTCTTTGAAAAATAGCCAAACTATAAATTTGTTTAGGCAAATTGTTTAAATAATTAATAATTCTTGGGAATTTGCAGAGTCACAGGAAAGGGTCATTAGAAAGACCTTGATAGTTGATTCTGCAAAAAATTTAGCCTGTTCATCGACAAATAGTCAAATTCTGAATTTTTTTATGAAATTCTTTAAATAATTGCAAAACACCATCTATTTTTAATTATCCCTAATGAAACAATAATTTGTCTCATATTTTAAACCAAGAAACGGGATTTGAATGAGCTAAATATTGTCAATCCCGAAAAATAACTATTCTTCCATTTCTTTTTTCTTTTTGTTTATAACGCAATAAACAATTTTTTTAAATAATTCTTACACACTGTGAATTATGTCTATATAGTTTAACCACAAATACAAAACCATTTTTGATCAATTAAAAAATCTTTTAAAGAATGGTACTTTCGAAAAATTCTTCAAAAATGTCAAATTTGTTAAATAAACAAATGACCAAAATTTTTATTTAAAATTCAAGCACATAAATATTTTTTTAAAAAAAATCTTTTTCGCCCTACTGTGCGCTGGAAAGCGATTTTATTACAATTTGAAGAGCATGAATTTAGAATGTCTAGAAGAGTAAATCCCTGTGGAACACTTGCACCGGTTTGAGGGTGGTTTTTGGATGTGAAAGTGATTAATTTAACTCGTTTGTTGGCTGAGAGCTACCAACGAGCTCGAATCAAATCTCGCTGAATAGGAGGTATGCGAGGGCCAAGAAAGGTAACGAATGTTCCCAGCGAGTTTCTGAAACCTGTTCACTGGGCAGACACGTGTGTTCCACGCCTGGCTGTCGGTCACCATTACTAAGCATTATGTCTGTGGTTTTAGGCCGATTTGTAACCTCGACGGCCACCCGCACCAGGGACATTTATTAAACCTCCTGTTACCGGCTTTCGGGGATTTGTGGTCTTGCGAGGTCGGAAAACGTCAGAAAATTGACATCATCAGCTCTCAATCATCCGGACAACTTGAGGAAGACTTGGTTCGATCCCAGAGTATACTATCAAATTAGCTGATTTCTTATAAAAAAAATTTGACAAACACTTGCCAGCAGTGATTGCGAGAACTTAAGTAATTAAATCCCAATTTTTTCTTGATTAATTTTTAATTATAAATTTTCTGGCGCTGTCATTCTAATCCTGACGAAGCATTCCGAAGGAGAATGATCATCGCTCGATTAACGAGAAAAACCCATTGTTCTGATCCTCATTCACATATTCATACTGGATAGAAGGGGAAATCGCAAATCTTCATCAGACTTTGGTTCATTAGGTCGACGGTGCTTGAGGGCGAATTTTAGATTTTACCATCCCTTTCATCCCTTTCTTCATGATTCTAACGACTGGGTTGCGTAAGACCGGACATTTCAATAAACCATGGGAAACGCGACCCAAACCGCTGACCACCGCGTCCTGGTCAGCAGCTTCCTGAGTGAAATTGCGCATGTCCTTGTGGCACTTTCTGACCCCCGAACCCTGCCAGAATAAGGGAGATGGATCGATCTCATCATTCGACCCTCTTAGGGGTTAAAGGGTAAAACTCTTATGGGGATGCAAAGTCGAATTCCAGAGACACATATGTGGACAAATGAACTCCCCTGCGTATCAAACAACTAAAAAAATATATAAGATGTCTGCAAAACCAAAAATAATGATAATAATATATTTTTTACTCTGAAAACGTAAAAACTATAAATTAGTAATTCAAATTTCTTTAGATACTCAGAGCAATTGAATTTCTAAAAAACCAAAATCGACCAAACTTGTACAAGCAGAAACCCAATATTTGGAATTATAACAAAACAAAAATAATTAATAACTTTTTTATTTCCACAGAGAAAAACTTCTTTTGGTCATGCGGTCATACAAAGAAAAAACAAAAAAAAAAACAAAAGAGATTTGTTTTTTTCAATTATTTAGTAAAACCTCCTTACGTACATTTCGAGCCCAATGTGGGTCTTCTTCGTCGTAAAAACATCCTATGTCAAAATATAAATATATAAAAAAATGTGTGTTTAGGTTTAATTTTTCTTCTATGCAATCCATAGCAAGGTCTATTGGAATACTATCAAACATGGATATTACATCAAGTGAAACGATAGAGTGTGTATTTGGAACTTTCATCTTTTTCAATTTTTCTTTAAGATCCCAACTATTCTTAACAAACTGATTTGTTTGTCCAGAGATTGGTTTTAAAATATTAGAAATGTATTTTGCTAAATTATAAGTAGGAGATCCCACTTTAGAAATAATCAATTTCCAATTTAAATTTGGTCAATGAATCTTTGGGAGGGCATAAGCTTTGACAACAACACTGTTATGTATTTTTAATTTATATGATGTTTGTTTATTAATTAGCCTTTTCTTTTCCCATCTGATATGAATATCATTGCATTTATTTTTAGTAATTGGAATAAGACTAGTTTTGATGTTTTTACAAAGCATATCCTTTTTAAAAGGTTTTCAACAGTTTTAATATAATCATTACGACTAGCCGCTACTGTAACATTGCCTTCATCGGCTTTTAGGAAAACTAAATCATTATGTGCTCTGTGGAAATAACAAAGTTATTAAAAAAATGTTCGAAGAAAGTTTATAGTTGTTTTGGAAACTCAAAAAATCAACTAAATAGATAAAAATAATTAACAAGGAAAGAAAAAGGAGAAGGTGGAAGCAAGAAAAGAAGATATTTGTCAAAGTTGATAAAAGAATAAACATTGTGATAAAGGTACAAAAAGGTCGAAAAAACAATTTAAAGTGGTTTATACCAGATATAGAGATCATTATCATCTCACACACGGAAAGACTTTCTTTTTCAGTAAATGATAAAAATGTATGAAACTTTAATATACTCTGTATCAGAACAATGAAAAATGTGAAATTTTTTTAACAATTGATATTACAGTACGGAAGTTTAAAACTTTTATACTAAAAATTAGTATTTGGGATACGAAATATTATGAATCTGTATTTCAAAAATTTATCATACTAAAAAACGACATGGTGCTTACTAATTTTTCTAAAAATAATTTGAATAAGAAAAAAAAGGAATATCATAATCTGGTAAGACTCTTTGGAGAAATTGATATTGTGAACATGAATATGCCAGGAACCTGCGATCCATTGTAGAAATGTTGAGTTTTCGTATAATATCGTTTCACGTTGTATATATATATATAGGTATACCCTCAGAATGCCGAGTATGCCCGAGTCCTCTCGAATTTTTCCGTCCTTTTCTTTTTTTTAAAACCTAATTTACTTATCTTCATTCTTGTATAAAAAAATACGTTTTATACATTCTTATCAGAAAATGAACAATTTTTAGCATTTTGAATATTTTTGAAATCATTTTTTTTTTAATTTACAAATTCTATGCACGGATATTCATAGTACACAAAAAGTCGAACGATCTGAGAATGTGCCTGCAAAGCGGTCCAATTTTTAGGTGAAAAGTTTCAATTTGTTTGTTATTATTATTATTATTATTATTATTACTTTTTCACGCTGTTTTCAAAATTAATATTGTTAAATATACATTTTATAATGCTTTTCGTGTATGTAATCCTGAAAATTATTGAATTAAACTACATGTAGATTCATATGTCCTTTTAAAATTCGCCTTGTAAACAATGACATATTTTTACATTTGAAAAAAATCTTAATTTCAAATTTTTGGGCATGGTAATTTATATTTTTCTCAATAGGATCGCATGCACTTTTTCATCCAGAGTATTATTATATTTTACATTTCCTATAAAAGCGATATTTAGATACATTCATATGTATTTCTGCGTTAGGTGCGAGCGTTTATATGTTTATGTATAAGTTAAACGTGTTAGGTTTAAGTTAAGAATGTATTGCGTGGTATTTGTGTGTTGTAT
>JAAAKG020132635.1:0-14439 GCA_010014905.2 Druon quercuslanigerum
TCAAGTTATTTTAGGCTAAAAAAATTTTAAATATTTAAATCGTAAAACTTCTTAAATTAGTAGTTAAATTATTTTAATTTTAAATAGTTTGAGCATCTGATTAAATTTAAACAAATAAGTTTTTAAGTTGAACTACTTTCTCAAAAATAAAAAAAATAATTTTCATTCTTAAAAATTCAACGTTTTGGTTGAAATGTCTTAAATTTTCTTAAAAATTAATCTTTCTCTATTAAAATTCATCCTTTTTAGTTCAAAATTCAACTTTTTAGTTAAGAATTCTTGAATTTAAAAACTCGGTTTCAAAGTTAAATTACTTTCTTACAAATGCATTGTTTGGTTAAAGAATCAAAATTTTAGTTAAAAGCCTTGAAAAGCTTTAAAATTTCATTTCAAAATCTGAAAAAATCTAGATATTATTCTAAACTTTGTCAAATTTAAAA
Organism: Druon quercuslanigerum; assembly: GCA_010014905.2. NCBI lineage: Eukaryota > Metazoa > Arthropoda > Insecta > Hymenoptera > Cynipidae > Druon > Druon quercuslanigerum. The sequence goes on from JAAAKG020132635.1 coordinate 441, forward strand.
TAATTTTTTTAATTTTTTCGAAAGTTCGAAGTAAAGTTTAAAATTAACTGAAAATTTCCCTTAAAATTCGGATTTATAGATAGCAGTTGCACATTTATTGTTTGTAGAAAAATTAGAGTAGTTTTAAGAGAAATGTAGAAGTTTTAAAAATATTAAAAATTAATCTAGCAATTGAAATTACTTCAAATAATTTAAACGAAGTGTGTGTACAGACAAAATTCGGCTATTCGTATCAAAATTTCGGTGAAAGCACCCACAACCTAATTTAAAATAAAATGTACATTTTTGCAGATTTCAAACAAAAAATTTAAAAGCTTTTTAAAAATTATGAAAAGCTCTGAAAGAATAAAAACATTTTTTTAATATTCCTAGGAAAATTAAAAACGATTTTTCATTGTGAAAAATTACTTTAACAGAATATTTAAAAAGATTTTAAGAGATTTATAATCAAAAAAGGTCAAAAAAGGCCCTGGAAGTTTTAAAGGATTAAAAAAAAAAATTGCATGATTTTCTCCAAATCGTAGGATAAATTCTATTCATTTTAATATTTCGTAATTTTTAAACGCTTCGTTTCAATTACTTGATATCAGTTTTAAATTTTAAATTAATTTTTAATATTTTCCAAAATTCTAAATATCTCTTAAATTTACTCAAATTTTTTCTACAAATAATAAGTGTTTAATTATTATTTATACATCAAAATCCAAAAATTTCACTTAAAAATTAAACATTTTTTAAATAGAACAATAAAAAAGTAAATTTAAAAGTTTAAAAGCTTTTCGAAATTTTAACAATTGTAAAAATTCTTCTCTTGGCTAAATAGTGAAGTATTGCAGTTAAATATTTATCAATTTCGTGAAAATTCATTTTTAGATTGGAAATTAAATTACTTGGTTCGTTGTGAATTTATCTTTTTTTAGATAACAATTTAACCACTTGCAGTTAAAAGTTACTCTTTTGTTAAAAATTATATTTCATGTTTGAAGATTCATCTCTTTTTGTAAATGTAACTTTTGTTTAAAAATTCAACATTTCAGGTTTAAAGTTAAACTGCATTCTTAAAAATTAATCTTTTTGTTTTGAAATTAATTTTTTTAAATTGAAAATTCAACTTTTCGGTTGATAATTTTTAAATTTTATTAAAAATTCATTTTGCCGGTAAAAAAAATAATCTTTTTGTTTAAAAATGCATATTTTCTAGTTAAAAATTCAACTTTTTCGTTAAGAATTGTTAAATTTCGTTAACAAATTTTTTTTCCAATAGAAAAATTATCTTTTTGATAAAATGTTAACAAATAAGTTTTTAAGTTTAACTGATTTCTTAAAAAAAAATAATAATTTTCATTATTAAAAATTCAACGTTTTGGTTGAGAATTCTTGAATTTATAATTTTCTTTTACAATTAAGTAACTAGGGTTTAAAGTTAAACTAATTCTTGATTTTTGTTCCAAATTCGTTTTTTCGGTAAAAAAATTAATATTTTTGTTTAAAAAAATCATCTTTTTTAGTCGAAAATTGAACTTTTTGGTTGAGTATTATTGACTATTAAAAATTGCCTTTTCAAAGTAGAAAATTGATTTTTGTTTAAAAATTTAAAAACTCGGTTTCAAAATTGAATTACCTTCTTACAAATGCATTGTTTGGTTAAAGATTTAAAATTTTCGTTAAAATTGGTCTCTTCGGTTGGAAATTGAACCGTTTGGTTAAAAATTCAATTTTTTCTTAGTTGAAAAAAAACTTTGGCAATTGAAAATTTACCTATTCTCTTTTTGATCTAAAAAGGTTATTTTTAAAAATAAAAATTCAAACTTTTTGTTAAAATTGAACTATTTTGTTAAAAATTCGTTTTATTTGTTGTTGAAAATTTAACTTTTGGGTTGATGCTTCTTGTATTTTGTTGGAAATAAAAATTCAGGGTAAATTGAAAAAAATAAATTTATAGCCATTTGAAAATATGGAGAAAAAAATTCATTGGATTCAGTAAATTTTAAATAAGTTCAGAAAAATTCAAGAAAATTCAAAGGATTTAAGAAAGTTAAAAAAAATTAACAGAATTCTAAAAAATTACAAGAATTTGGGGTGAAATCCAAAAAAGTTTTAATCTCTTCAAATCTTTTGAATTCCTACTAATTTTGAACATAAGAAGAGACTAATGATTACAGAACATTAAAGTTAAGTTTAAAAGAATTCAAGTGAATTGGAAAAATTTCAAGAATCGAAAAAGATTTGAATGATTACAATAAATCTCCAGTGAATTTAGAGAAATTTAAAATAAATGAGAAGTAGATAAAATTCATTTAAAAAAAAATCAAGGTGAATTTAAAAGGCGATCAAGTGAATTAAAAACAATCCAAGAATATGGAAAAATAATTGAATATGGTAGAATTGAATGAATTTAGAAGGATTTAAAAGAATTTAAAACGATTTAGGATAAATTAATAAGAATTCGGGGTCAGTTCCAAATGAATTGCATTTTTTTTTTAAATATCTTCAAATTTTCGCAACCCTGCAAAATCACTCATGTCTGGTGAAAAAATCTTTGAAATCCTTTAAAATATTAAAATCCCTTAAAATTATTAAAACCCTTGAAAATCTGTTAAAATTATTTTAATCTCTTAAAAATTCCTTGGAATCTCTTAAAATACGCTAAAATATTTCAGTCTTTGAAAGCCTTTAAACTACTGAAATAAATCAACAATTTCTGGGAATCTTTCAAATTTTCCTAAAATACTTCGAATCCTTTGACATCTTTTGAAAGCCCTAGGAACTTTTTAAACTCCTTAAAAACGCCTGAAAACCTTTACAATATCCTAAGCCTAAAGTATTAAAAATCCTTTTAAATCCCATTCAATTACTCAAATCAATAAAAAATTTCTTTTTAATCTTTTAGAATAACCTACATTATTTTAAATCATTTAAATGCCTTTTAAATTTTTTTAAAGCTTTTCAAAATGCTAAGGAAATTGAAAAAATACGTAAATATGTTCAAAAATCCTTTGATAATTTTATCAATTGATCCACATAATCAACAACATTAAAACTTTTAAAAAATTCGAGTGAATTCATAAAATTTAAGAGAATTTCAAAGAATTTAGGATAAATTAAAATACGATCAAATCCCGTGAAATTCTATAATGACATTTTTTGAAATCATGGAAAATGTATTAAAATACATTGAGAGTTTTTAAATCCCTTAAAATCGTTCCAATCTTTAGAAATTCTAAAAAATTATTTATCCTAAAATATTTCAAAAGCTTCAAAGTCACTTTAAATTAATTAAATCAATAAAAAAACTCCTTGGAATCTGGTGAAATTCCCTAAAATAGTTCAACTTAAAAATCCTGCAAATGCTTCAGAAGTTTTTAAAATGCTCTAAAATCTTGAAAAATGGCTTCAAATTACTGAAATCTTTTTAAAATTTCTCGAAATATTTATAAATACCCTGAAATATTTAAAAGAATTCAAGATACTTCAAAAATGGATATCGACTGTGTCGAATCCCTTATTATGTTTTACAGTTACTTCTTACATTCTCTGATTTTTGATATTTTTTTCAAAGTGCGATTCAAATAGGGTACGAATAGGGACCAAATCTTGAAAATAGGGTACTTTAGGGAACTTAACTGAATATAGGGTACAATAGGAGATATATGGACAGGTCTGTGAGGCCTGGATAAATATAAAATAAAAAGAATCTAAACGTACCAGAGTCATCATTGTTTTCCTTTTCCTTGTCTGGCTCCTTTGTTCCTGCGATCTCCTTCAGAATGCTGATAACATCCGGTTTTGTTAGAGTAGCGTCAAATCCTAAGAAGGCATCTATCAGAGCCTGCTTAATGTCACCCTTTTTATAGGCCTCGGTTGATTTGATGAATTCTGGCAAATTTTTAGCACAGTATGCTGCCACTTCGTGACCACCGTGGCCATCGTAGACGGCAAATAGCGACGCATCTTCATCGAATTCTATGCAAGCGTTGTGAGCATCCTATAAAGATAAATCGACAGACGATATACCATACTATTCTAGATTTGAATCAATCAAATATAATTCAAATTAAAGATATTTAAATGAGATTAACACTTAAAGTGCACACTGGGTGTCATACACACTGGGTGTTTGACACCCAACAAGCTTCACCATTTTTCTCAGATTGTCTAAGTTTTTTTTCAAGTATATTTTTTTCAAATAGTTAAATTATCACTGAGGCTTTGGAGATTTTTTTTTTCTATTTTGCATTCTTTAAACACCACTCATCATTTTTTAAGCCAAAAATATCGGAAGGTGTATTTGGAAGTGTGCACTTTAAGGGTTAAAATCAAATTGAAAAAACTTTTTTAAAGTCCAATAATTAAAATAATGTGAAGAATTCCTGACAATAAACTCAAGAATCTAACGACCAAATTTGGACAACAAAAACAAAATGTTCCCATGGCAATCTGAGAAAAAAACTTCCTCCTCTTCTTTCCCATAAAAAAGAAAAGAAAAAAATGTATTCTTCCATTTCGACAAAAATAAAAAAGAGAAGGAAGGGGATTTGGTTGGTTGCCTTCTCATTTTTCTTTCCTGGTTCTTATTTTTGTCCAAATGGAATAATACATTTTGTTCTTTTCTTTTTTAGAGGGAAAGAAGAGGAAAAGTTTTTTCTCAGATTGTAATGGGAACATTTTGTAGTGGTTGTACAAATTTGGTTGTTGATTCTTGAGTTTATTTTCAGGAATTCTTCACATTCAAATGTAATTACTTATAAAAACCTCGTCAACACTACACACATCAAATATAAATTCCAGAGATGACAGGGCAAAAGGAGCACAAAAAAGGGGTAATAGGGTAAAACAAAAGGGGGAGCAACAGGGAAAAGATTATAAATTTGTTTTTTGGAAAGGGGTAGTAAGAAAGGGGTAATGGAAAGGGGTAGTAAACTAATTATTTTATTTCATTTTTTTTAGTTGAAACTTTTTGGTTGAAAATCCTTGAATTCTGTTAAAAATTCCTTTTTTCGGTAGAAAATTTAGCTGTTTGTTTTAAAATTGAGCAACTAGATTTTAAAGTTAAACTATTTTCTTAAACAATAAAAAAGTTCTTTCTTAAAAATTCAACTTTTTGGTCCAGAATTCTAGAATTGTCTTGAAAATTAATCTTTTGTTCAAAAATTCATGTTTTTTAGTTGAAAATTCAACTTTCTGATTGAGAATTCTTAAAATTTGTTAAAAATTCGATTTTTTTGTTAGAAAATTCATCTTTTTGTTTAAAAAATCATCTTTTTTAGTCGAAAATTCAAATTTTTCGTTGAGAATTCTTAATTTTGTTAAAAAATTTAATATTTTATTTTAAGTAGAAAATTTAGTTGTTTGTTGTAAAATTTAACAATTAGGGTTTAATGTTGAACTACTTTCTTAAAGACTGAACTTTTTGGTCGACAATTCCTTAATTTTCTTGAAAATTAATATTTTTGTTCAAAAATTCATCTTGTCTAGTTGAAAATTCAACTTTTCGATAAGTAACTTTTAAATTTGATTAAGAATTCGTTTTTCCAGTAGAAAATTCATCTTTTTTTAATTTAAAAATTCAACTTTTTCATTAAGAATTCTTGAGTTTTGTTAAAAATTTGTTTTTTTCTGGTAAAAAGTTGATTTTTTAGTTTTAAAATTTAGCAACTAGAGTTTGAAGCTGAACTACATTCCTAAAAATTAAAAAAATCTTTCTTTTGTAAAAATTAAATTAAATTTGGTTAAAAATTCGTTTTTCGGTAGAAAATTCCTTTTGTTCGTTGAGAATTCCTGAACTTTGTTACAAAATTCTTTTTTTTCTGTATAAAACTGATTTTTGTTTAAATATTTAACAACTAGGTTTTAAAATTGACTACCTATTAAAAAATGCATTATTTTGTTGGAGATTCAAAATTTTAGTTGAAAATTCCCCTCTTTGGTTAGAAATTGAACTGTTTTGTTGAAAATTCCTTTTTTTGTGAAAAAATAGTTTTGGTAATTAAAAATTTACCTATTCCATTTTTTGTCGAAAATGGTTATTTTTTAAAATAAAAATTCAACTTTTTGGTGAAATTGGACTATTTTGTTAATAATTCTTTTTTTTTGTAGTTAAAAATTAATCTAGTCAAGTTGAAAATTCAACTTTTGGGGTGATAGTTCTTGCATTTTCTTGAATTTTTTTTTTTTTATAAAATGAACTTGTCTATGAGAATTTGATTTTTTGATTTGATAATTCAACTGTTTTGTATGGAAAATTCGTCAATTTGTCTTGAAATTTCAATAATTAACTAAAGCATAAACTATTTCGCAGAAAATTCGTTTTGCTTTCATTCGAAATTATTTTTTTAAATTAAGAGTTTAACTGTTTCATTTTTGTTTGATAGTTTATATCCATTTTCAACCAAAAATAGACATTCAAAAATTTTCAGTTTAAGAATTTAGTTTTCAACTAAACTGATGATTTTTTAACTAAAATGATAAATCTTTAACTGGAATAGATGAATTTTATACCAGAACTGTTAAGAATAAAGATTAATTTATTTCTAGTTTATTTATACATAAAAAATATCAATTTTCATCGATTTTATAAATTGAAGAAAACTATTAAAATAATGAAAACTTGAAACTGTCTGCGATCAGAAATAATAGGATTTTTAAACTAAAAAAGCGAATTTACAAGCCAACAGTTATCTTTTCAAATGGAATAGTTTAACTTTTCAGTCAAAAAAATTGACCTTCAAAAAAAAAAAACACAAACGAATTTTCAACAAAATTGTTAAATTTATAACCGAAGAGATGCATTTTGTTTAACTCAAATGATGAATCTTCAACTGGAATAGTTGAATCTTTAAACAAAAAGATCAGTTTTCGACCAAGAAGATTAATTTTCTTGTCAAATCATACACATTTTCAACTAAATAATTTAACTTGGAACTAACAAAGCTTAATTTATATCCAAAAACGGAATAATTAAATGGTCAGTTAAAAATTTAATTTGTAACCAAAATGATCAATCTTTAACTTAAATAGTTGAATTTTGAACCAAATAGTTGAATTTTAGACAAAACAATACATATTTTTAACGCAAAAATGAATGGTCCAGTTTTCAGTTAAACAAATTGATTTTCCTCCACAAAGATTAATTTTCAACTAAATAAATGAAGTATTCAATTGGATTAGTTCAATTTGTATTAAAAACATTAAGTTTCAACAAAAAGGCGATTTTTTAACAAGGTACATGAATTTAAATACGTACTTTAAAAAATAGTTAGATTTTTAACAAAATACATAAATTTTCAAATAAAAAAAGATACATATTTGACAAAGATTAAAGACGTAAATTTTCAATTAAAAAAATTAAATTTCATCTCATGAGGTGCATTTTAGGCTAAAATTAACCCAGAAAGATTTAGTTTTAAGCAAGAGACGACAAAATGACAAAGAAGCTGTCAAATTTTCACGCAAAAAGATGAACTTGCAACCAGGAAGATTAATTGTCTGCCAAAAAGAACAAATTCTCAACTATATAAATAAATTTTCAACTAGGAAGATTGTAGGCAAAGCTTTTCTATTAAAGTTACGAAATTTTAACTTAAATAACGGAATATTTAACAAGATTAGTTAAATTTTCAGTGAAAAAAAAAAATTCAACTAAAAAAAACAAATTATACCTTCACTGAGGTTCTGGTGGTTCGGAACCCACCTTAAGCTGTAGGTCCCCCTCTCACCACCAAAAAGGGTGTGGGAGGTGTGTTAAGGAATAGGAAGAGGGTGAATGAAAAATGTAAACCCTTAGGGGACACATTAGAAGCTTCCACTGAAAATTTAACTGAAATTAAATTTTTAATTTGAATTGTTTAATTTTTACTTCAAAATTTGAATTTCGACGAAAAAAGATAATTTTTAATTAAATTAAGGAATATTGATGGATTTTCAATAAATACAGAAGAATTCCCAATTAAAAAGATGAACCTTTACCAAACAAAAGAAGAAATTTTGAACAGGAAATGCAATTAAATGTTTTAAATTTTGTAATTAATAGAAAAGAAATTTCAATCAAACTGTTGAATTTGCAAGCAAAACGATTAATTTTCTATAAAAAAGGACCAATTTTCGACTAAACAGTTGAAATTTTAACTAAAATAGAAAGCTTTTCTTATAAATAAAATAAAAATTGTTGTATAATTTTATATTACAATTCCCAACTTTTAGAAACTTAAGCCAATACAGAAAAAATAAATAATAATGCAACCTTTAACAACGTAGCTCAAAAGCAAACAACTAAATTATAATTACTCCATGTTAATTCGTACCTTTAAATTCAGAAAAATGTTTAATGTAAATATTTACACAAATTACGATAAATTGCAAACAATGGTAACGACCCGAAATCACTGAATAATACTTGCAAGAGACGAGTCGTGGACTCGTGCAAATGGAGGTTATGTTTGGTGCAGTACCCTCCCAATGCTCCACTCGCAAATACCCATTCACATAATTTGCAAATGACCTAAAATAAACTTCTCGAAGGAATTTCCCCTAGTTTCAAAATTCAGAAAGCAAAACTGCAGCTATTGATTGCTCACGTGATAATTGCACAGGCGGCAAAAGAAAACGTACCAAATTCGCTCCAATTTTGTGGTTCAAAGCTGGGGAAATTACCAGAAGTCGGCGTAAAATCTGTAATGCTCAAGAATCGAATAACCTCTTTAAAGTGTTTCGAATCGAATTTTATCAACATCGGTGGCACACGATTAGCCGGTAAAGGCAAATAAATGAGGTGAAAATGCACATGTTCGCGGTAGAATGGCATCTTTGAAGAGCATGCAATGTATATTTTCAAGCGATTCGCACACCGCTCGTTCCGCGGAATTAGTTTAGGGCGAACGTGGAAGCTTTTGATTGTGGAGCGGGTGTGAAACTAGGAGAAAAAAAACTTGGAGCGGTGCAAGCCGGCATTCGGCGAAATCGGAATTTTTGAATTTGTAAGAGTGAGTAACGGTGTACTGCTTGTAATCCGGAATCTCGAGAGTTTAGCACTTACCTCTTGACTAATTCGCCAGCCTTGCATCGAACTCGCGCCGTACGCAACATTTTTGCCCACCTGGTCGCTGGACACTTTTTCGGTTATCGGCTTGGACAAGTAGGCGCCCATTTTTAGTGGCACCCGCGGCTGACACGTTGTTCGCTAATGATAAGTGTGATTATCGTGATTTCACTGGGAAAATTCAGAAACGCGAGTGCGCTGCACGGTCATTAACTGGCAGCCCCCATTACCGGTTGTTTTCACTGCGAATCTGGCGCCATCTATCATTTCTCTATGCTCTCTGGACGCATGCGCAACTAGAGTTCGCGCCAAACAGTCGGCGTTCAGTGCTGTCAAAATGCGGATATCTCTGGCATGCGCCGTAGTTGTTCCTGTGTATTTTTAGGTTATGTAATGCCATGTGTCAATTTAAAAATACACAGAATCACTACTGCGCATGCCAGAGGTATCCGCGTTCTGACACAACTAACGGCGTAGAATTTCAGGTTTGGCGGGAGGTTTGAAATTCTAGAGACTAGTTTTTGCCGTTTTTGTTAGATATAAAATTTGAAAACTTTTTAAATATATGAGAAATTGTATTTCACACTAGCTATTGTTATACTTTTTATATGATTATGATATATACTTTGAAAATAAAGAAAATTTTGCAATTCAGATTGCGCCTGCATTTCCTTAATCCTGTGTACTCTGAAGTTGTAGGAGTTGCAGTTGAACAGGATTTTACATAAGGGTGCGCAGTAGGATGAAATAAAAAAACGAGGTTCAAAGCCACTTGTAAAACGCAATTGATGAGCGATTATTGATTTCTTTTCGTCGATTTTTTCGTTTTTTTTATTTGCGTGAAAATTTTTTTCCTATGCTTAAGATCTCGGGACTGGATGCGCACTGAAAATTTATTTACGAAATAAATTTAAAAAATCCGATTAGAAATCTTTATCATTAAACATCACTGATCGCATAATTTTAACAAAATTAAAAAAAAAGAATTTTGAATTCAAATGTCCACACTGGGCATTTTTTTATATAATTTGGTTGCAAAATTAATAAAAAATCAAATAACATATTTTCATCATTAAAAATCACTGACAGCATAATTTAAAAAAAAATAAGTGAAATTTCCATATTGACAATTTGTTTATACAATTAATAAAAAAAATCGGATGATAAATTTTCATGGTGAATTATCATTTTCTCAGTGGAAGAAAGTAATTTAAACGCGAAAATGTACTTTAAAAACAAAAAATCCATAATCTTATTTTAATTTGTTTATAACAATTAACTTAACCAGACAATTATTTTTAGCTATTTTCGTTTAAAAAGGGGGTATAAAGTCGCAGTTTTTTCCAATTTTTTCAACTTCTTTTCTCGTTTTCTTAAATCAGGTAATAATAATGCAATTTGATCAACATAATTGTTTGAATAATTTTTTAATATTTTTAATAATATTTCCTATGAACAATGCTAGAAATTGCGTTTTTTTCTGAACTTTGTAACTTTTTGTCTACTTTATAATTAGAGTGAAGTAATAATCAATTCTAGTTAACAAAATTCATTCTTTAAAGAATTTATTATTATTGTGAATAACATTCTCTTCGCTTAATGGTTGAAAGTTGCGGCATTTTCTTAAATTTTTAGCTATTTGCATATTTTTCACTTGGAGTGAACTAATAGTTAATTACATTTAGAAAAAATAATATGTTTAAACAAATTGCTATTGTTTATAACTATCTTCATTTGTCAGGTATTTGCGGGTTTTTTTACGATTTTTATTTTTTGCCCTCTTTTTACTTAGAGCGATAATAATTAATGCAAAAAAAAACAAAAAAAGTTGTTTAAACAATTCATTATTGTTTATAACTACTTCTTTATTCCATTCTTTGCGTTTGTCTCTTGTGTAAGATAGATTCTTTGTTAAAATTAATTTTCTGTAGAAGCAACTTTCGAGCACTATTCTAAGAGAATATAGTTACTAGCAATAATAAATTGTTTAAATATCTATGTTTGTTAACTTTAATTATTTATAATTTACTAAATAAAAAGTGTGTAAACAGATAAGAATTTCAGAAGAAACCACAATTATCTAGCATTAGTAGAGAAGAAAATTATTATAAACAATAATTATTTGTTTAAATAATTATTTTTACTAGAGTCATTTAATTATTAACTCACTCGACGTGCAAAGTAGATTAATAGTTGGAAATTTAAGAAATAACCTCGACTTTCTATCATTAATCATATTTAATGTTATTAATAATAATAATAAACTATTTAGACAAATAATGTTGAGAATTTTAATTATTTGCTTCATAGTTGTTTAAAAAATTATGTTTGTTAATATTAATTAACTATTATTTCACTCTAAAAGCAAATTAAACAAAAAGTGTATTTTTTTTTAAATACCGAGACTTTTTAACTTCGTTCTAGGAGAAAATGATTCAAAAACAATAATAAATTATTTTAAAAATTTATGTAAACATCTGATTACCAAATTTGTATCCTCGAAACGTATACATTCAGGGCTGCCTGAACCGTTTCCAGTGAGTACTCGAGTGAGTACTTGCGCACTGCGGCCCTTACGAGGCATTCTGTGGTCCCCTGAGAAACTGCGTGAGCTAGCAGTTCTATAAATTACAATACTGAATCGGCTTTTGTGGACCTGGAATGTACGGGTTAAACTGCATGGAGCTTGCACCTCTTCTAAATATTGTTAAGAAGAAAAAAATTGATTTATTTTATTTTATTTTTTTTTATTCGAACACATTTCCTGGCAATACACACATAAAATTCAAAAAAAAATTTCAATACATTGTTGGACCACCCTAGTGCGTATATGGCGCAATATTAGGAAATGGTTCATACAGCCCTGACTGTTCGGTCAATCTCGAATTAGTGTCAAGGTCAAGGCAAGCAATTCTCCAAAACGTGCTTTAATTGAAAGGCCAGTGTAAACGTTAGTTTGTGAAAATTATTCCTTGAACATTTCTAAAGATGTGGCCCAACTTTAACTTCAAAAAATTTAATAACATATTTTTTTTGAATATATAGAGCATTATCTTTATGAAATTCGAGGAACAGCTTTTTCGTCTTTTAATACAATTTTATCTTACTGCATAAAAAATCCGTTGGACTAGTTTAGTTAATAATAAAATTCAACTTGACTTTGTTTCTACACTCAAATACGTATTTATACTTAAAGTAATTAAAGTGAATAAAAACTTTCTGATTAATACGTTGAAGATTATTGGTTCGATCAATCAAAATCACTGATTTAATTCTGAAATGTTACTGCTTGTACCATTCAAAATGCCTGACTTCTTCAGTAAAAGTTACTGATTGTGTCATTTACAGTGACTGATTTAATCAATGGCAGATTACAGTTAAAATTATTCTGATACTGATTCGGCCTGTGGACGTTATTCATTAGATCAGTTCGCTTTTATTGGTACAAAATAAATATTTTTGCTTGAATGCCACTGTTTTTAATTTAATACTAAAATCTTTTTTGGTTCAAATATCAACTCAAATTTATTGATGTTCAGTCAACAGAAGTAAATTATTTCCCGACTATGACATAAAATTCAGAAAAAAAATGTTTGGACCACCCTAGTGCGTATATGGCGTAATATTAGGAAATGTTTCATACAGCCCTGACTGTTCGGTCAATCTCGAATTAGTGTCAAGGTCAAGGCAAGCAATTTCCCAAACCGTGCTTTAATCGAAACGCCAGTGTAAAAGTTAGTTAGTGGAAATTATTTCTTGAACATTCCTAAAGATGTGGCCCAACTTTAATCTCGAAAAATTAAATAAAATTTTTTTTTGAATATATAGAACATTTTGTTTATGAAATTCGAGGAGCAGCTTTTTCGTCTTTTAATAGAATTTTCTCTTACTGTATAAAAAATCCGTTGGATCAGTTTAGTTGATAAAAACATTTAACTTGACTTTTTTTCTACACTCAAATACGTATTTAAACTTAAATTAATTAAAGTGAACCAAAATTTTCTGATTAATACGTTGAAGATTACTGGTTAGATCAATCAAAATTACTGATTTAATTCACAAATTTTTCTGCTTGTACCATTCAACATGCCTGACTTCTATGGTCAAAATGACTGATTATGTCATTTAAAGTGACTGATTTAATCAATGGCAGTTTGCAGTTGAGAATATTCTGAATTACTTATTTGTCCAGTGGACGTTATTCATTAGATAAATTCGCTTTTATTGATAAGAAATAAATATTTTTGCTTGAATGCCACTGTTTTTAATTTAAAACTAAAATCTTTTTTGGTTCAAATATCAACTCAAATTTATTGATGTTCAGTCGACAGAAGTAAATTATTTCCCTACTATGACATAAAATTCAGAAAAAAATTTCAATACATTTTTGGACCACCCTAGTGCGTATACGGCGAAATTTAGGAAATGGTTCATACAGCCCTGACTGTTCGGTCAATCTCGAATTAGTCTCAAGGTCAAGGCAAGCAATTTCACTAACCGTGCTTTAATCGAAACGCCAGTGTTAAAGTTGGCGAGTGAAAATTATTTCTTAAACATTCCTAAAGATGTGTCCCAACTTTAATTTCGAAAAATGTAATCACAATTTTTTTTGAATATATAGAACATTTAGTTTATGAAATTCGAGGAACAGCTTTTTCGTCTCTTAATACAATTTTCTCTTACAGTATAAAAAATCCGTTGGACTTGTTTAGTTGATAATAAAATTAAACTTGACTTTGTTGCAATACCTTTTACAATTTTTTAATAAATAATAATAATAATTGTTGATCTTCGGTTTATTGACCAGGAAATATTTTATTATTAATTTTAGATGTTAATTTTTTTGTCAACTGGTCTATATCAATATTATTAAAATATTAATAAATCTTTTTTCTCGTCTCTCCGTAGCTCAATTGGTAAGAGCATCAGACCGGAAATCTGAAGGTTCTGGGTTCGGATCCCAGC
>JAAAKG020132636.1:0-14439 GCA_010014905.2 Druon quercuslanigerum
CATTATTTTGCAAAAGAAATATTTCTGAATTATAACATAAATTTTCTACATTGTTCGTTACATATACATATGTTTTTAGTTGAAAATTCAACTAAATGGTTACAAGTAAAACTCTTTGTTAAAAATTCACTTTTGTTTGTTGAAGATTCATCGCTTTAATTTAAATTTTATTTTCGCTTTTGGAAAATTCGTCTTTTTTTGTGGAAAATTCATCTTTTTGGCATAAAGTTCAATTATACCAGTAGTATATTCATGGTTTTACTTAAAAATTTATAATTTTGGTTAAAAATTAATTTTTTTAACTAAAAATTTAATTGTTACATTTTTATTTGAAAATTCAACATTTCTAGTTCAAAGTTAAGCAATTTTTATATACATTGGTATTTTGCTAAAAATTTGATTTTGTATAAAAATTCTTCTCTTCGGTTAAAAAAACAAGTATTCCAGTTAGATATTTGTTTTTTTGTTTAAAATTTATCTTTAATCTTGAAAGTAAAATTATTTGGTTGAAAGTTCATGAAAGTCATGACAGTTGCATACTGCTAAATTTTAGTAAAAAAAAATTCATCTTTTTTGTTCAAATTTCATTTTTTGACTAAAAATTTTTTAATTGAATTTCTTTTGGAAAATTATCCTTCTTAAATGAAAAGTCGTCTTTTTGTGTAGATACTGACTTTTTTACAAGAAATTCAATTACTCTTGATAAAGATTCATTATCTGAGTAAAATATTAATATTTCTGGTTAAAAATACCACTATTCCAATTAAATATTTACAATTTTATTTAAAAGAATTATCACTGGGTTTAAAAATGTAACTATATTTTTTGGTTAGTTTTTTTTTGTTGAAAGTAATATTTTGAACTCAAAAGTTAACTTATTCTAATTGAAAATTACAAATCACAAACCCTCGAGAAATTTTTATAATTTTGGTTGAAAAACTACATGCAGTATATAATGATACATAAAATACATATGATAAAAAAATATATATAATGTGGGACACAATTAGATTGTATCTAAACTCCCAAAAAAGCGGAAAATTGAAATAAATTTCAATCCATTTTTAAACTTATTCGCGTTTATGAGGGCAAACCATTTTAATGTATCATCATTTTTTTCTTTTTTTAGATGAATTACTACGATGTCAGAAATTTCATTAAGATTGATCTAAAAAAATTGACTTTTTAAGAGAATAATATTTTTGATTTTGTGAATGCACAGAATATCATAGTTTACAGGCAATATGCGAAAAACGGGTTTACTTTTTTTCTTTAGCGCGATCCGCTTTACTTCTGGCACTCGTTCAAACCATTGTTGTTTTCAAAGTCGCTTTCGCTTCTCTACTAATTCTACGCCACATTTATTCTCGTTCCGTCATTTATGGAAATTATATGCAATCTGAGGTGCAAACTAGAGTGCAAAGCACGAGATACTTGATGAAAATGTGTGCGTTAAAACCGAAGGAGTTTTAACAAAAGAGAACTCACAATTACCAAATTAATCTTTTAATTTAATTTTTTTTAAATTAATTTTTAAGATTACATTGAGCTAAAAACACTTTTTTTTATAATTCAGATTAAAAATGAGATAAATGAAACTTAAACCTTTAGGAGCCTTAACAAATTTTTAAACTGGTAAAGACCCTGCCTATTGCTAAAGCCAAAATATTTTGCCTGAACTGGAATGGTCAAAATTTGCTTTACAGCAAATATTATAAAGAAAGCTCTTCACGGATCTAAAAAAATTAAACCCATTTTCTCGATAATCCTGGAGAAGGCCATTTAAAGGAAATGATTGCTCAAATCCAGATTTTTTAATAAAAATAACTCGAAAATTAAAAAAATATCAGTCGCTACAAATTTCCTCATTGTATAGTAGTTGCTTTCGTAATGTCGAAAACGTTTACAAGGTTCTGCGTAAATATAAATAATTTTAAACTCTCGAAATGAGTGATAAATTATTATTAAAAAACACGAATTAATTTTGTAATAAGAAATTTTAAAATAAGAAAACAATTTTTACAAGAAACGAAATAATTTCATAATTTATACAAAACAGTTTAAATGTTAGCAACAATTTGTTTATTTACGAAGTTTAATATCACTATTCTAGTATTGTGCAAAACAAGAAAGCAGAAACCATATTTTCGAACCTCGACTGCCGATCTTAAGCTGATCTCAATATATTAAAACATTATTATTTAAATTCCTTGTCAAATAAGCATTATTTTTTGATAAAATTTTTGCCAAATTTGTTAGGGATTTAAAAATAATTAAATGTGGCCCGAAGTTCCTTACACAGCTTATTTATATTTTGAAGTACACATTCTGTACAAATAAAAAAGAAAAATTTAAACACACGATATCAATAAAACTCGTATGATAAAAATTTCAAAATCTTGTATTTATAGAATGCATTGAACGGGAAACACCTTGCCTATTTCTGAACCTAAAATGTTTTTCCTTAACTGAAATTGTCTTTTACAAAGTTTTTAATCACAGTATATTTTTATACATATTTCCGACGCAACCCTTGAAAGGTGTTAAAATTAAAATAAAAGATTTGACTTTAACAAAGATAACCACAAATAAATTGAAATAAAATATGACAAAATATTAAAAAATTCTTTCAGTTCAGTCAGTTTATAATGAGTTCTTCAAATGACTTCTTAAAATGCAAAAACCCTGTGAATTAGGTAGAATTCAGTGAATTTAGAATATTTCAAGTAAAGTAGAGAGTTTAAAAGTACTCTAAATAATTTAATTTTTTTAAAGAGATCAAATGTTTAAAACCCTAAGAAACCCATCACTGCCTGTAAAAAAAATATTTGAACTTTATTAAAAAATTATAACATTTCTTGAAGTATCACCAAATCTAATGATACTTCTTGAACTCCGTATACAAACTTCTAAAATACTTGGAGAGCTTTTTTAATTCTTTAAAACGATTATAATTTTCCAAAATGTAAGAAAAAAACTATGTGAGAATGATTTAAAACTTTAAATTAATTATATGATACTTAAAAATTTCCCCTTTCTTATGATTTTCCTAAAAACCACCTTTCCACATGAACGTATGCAGCGGAAAGTATATATGTATGAAAAAAGCATAAAAATAATACAACTTAGAAAACACTATTAGTTGATATTTTTGGCTCTTTTTTTGCTCTTGGTTCATATACAATACGTTACTCAAAAACTAACTCCTGAGTCATAAATACTTTTACCTCATCATCAAAAACGTTTGAAAAGTTGGAAAACTTTTTTAGAAAACGTATTATACGTATTATACGTATTATATGTATATTATCAAAGGGCAAAAAAGGAGAAAACCAATTTCAACTAACAATGTTTTCTAAGTTTCTTTATTTTTAATGCTTTTTTCATACACATGCATGATCCGCTGTACACTTTTATGTGGAAGGGTAGTTTTTAGTAAGTAATGATAATGATTAAGTATTATAATTAGTAATATTACTATATTTAAAAATTGATTACTTAGTTTTTATACCTTAGGTTGCATTTACTTCAAGAAAACCACAGATACGCACAACTTATCTTTAAAAAAATTGCACGTAATATTTTACTAATAATAAATAATAATAATTAAAGTAAATAATTAATGATATAATTAATAGATAATTACTAAGTATTTTTAGTAGATAAGTCGTTTATCTCATTATAATAATTTTTAGTGAGTTCTCGTAGGTGGCGGCGCTGAGTAGACGTCCTACTAGCGCCGCCACCCTTTTCTCCGAACTTTAAAGACCAAAAAGAAATGTTTTCAGCATAAAATTAGCAAAAAAAAAACAATATTATAACGTTTTCCATTTTTAAATTTTCCTTGCTGACGGCGCTGAGTAGACGTCTCTCGCGAAATGTTTAGAAATTTTGTTTCAAAATGACGAATTGACCCTAGATGCATACCTATCCTCAAGGGTGCAAATATGAGACTTAAAATTCTTAATTTGAGACCATCGGCACTGTAGCTGCAACAAATTTAAAACGTGCGTTTGTCTGCTTCGTCAAAGCACAGATATTATACAGCTGAATTGAGAATGCTGGAAGTCACACATGGTGCTAATGAAATGGATAAATCTGGGCAAAAATTTGAAATTTATAATTGGTTGAATAGTTTACAGTGAAACATATTAACGGACTTATTTCAGATAAAAATAAATAAAGTTATCTGTAGCAGTATTATTTTTTTAACTGTCTTAATTTTGTAAAACTTGTATTAAAACTTCGTTCATTTTTCGCTATTTTTTACTAACTAAAAATTTCTGCATAGTTTCGACTCTGTATGACATACGAAACACAGGATGAAACATTGCTAATTCAGAGATATGAAAACTGTTGAAATTGGGTTCTTCTTCCGTGTAACAATAAACATACTTTCTGTTCAACTCATTATTGTTCCTTCTTCATCCCACCGCCCGAATACAAGTAGTTATTTCTGTCAATATTAAAAAATAGCTAGTATATATACGAGTCAAGAATTTAACACTTTCTCAGTTTGCAGCTCAATTATTTCGACAAAAATAAGTTTCACGTCACTAACAAAATGACGTATTTAGTTTTTGCTTTGATCTTCACTTCCGTGACATCAGTTTATTCTTCTAGTAAGTAGTATACAAAGTAATATTATATAAAATAATAGAATATGGTATTTTATGATGTATGATCTGATATTATATAATAAAATGCCAAACTAATCATGTATGGAAGTGCTTAAATATGCGGAAAATAACTGTCATTAGTCCAGAGTCATTTACGTGCAATTTTTTAAAAGATAAATTGTGCCAGCAGCCAAAATAACTACCAGTGTTGAGTCAATGACCCGGGTGCACTATGTAATTTATACTGTTTCTTTCAAAAAGTAAATGCAACTTGAAGGTATAAAAACTGAGCAAGTTTTTCTTTATTTTGTTTCTGGGACGTCTTAATATTATTTTTTGATTAAAAGAAAATGGTTCGCCGCAACCTTTTTCGAAAAAAAACTTTCAGTAATATCTAAAAATCGAATAACCCTTTTTTCTCTGAAATGAACTGAGATATAAAACAAAGTTAAGAGAGACCAAATATTCCTTTGAAAAATATCTACAAAAAAGCGCTTTATAATTATAATTCCACTTCAATTTCTTCAAAAACCTTAGCTTTTTGATCTCACTATAATTTTTTTTTCTTATTTCTCATACTATATGTCATTATTCGAAGTAAAGAAGCTGGAATTGGACGGATACCCGCACGTTTGTTATTACTAAAGACCTTTTATACTCAGTTTATCACATTATATAATTAAAAAAATATCTTCCGAAAATTTGAATAATAACATTTATCATTAATTAAATTATTACCCAACTCTGAACTCCTTTTGAACTAATCCCTACATGGTCCGGTATGCTCGGGTCGACAAATCAGCGCCTGCAGTAGTTTTGGACTCTAGCCCAATATAAATTTCATACAAATTCTTGTAGAATACGTCACAGTTTGGTTACATAGTCTATAATTCCACTTGCGTAAAATTCTTATGATAATATCACTGACTCAGCGACTGAATATAGGACAGAGTAATTGTGATGTTATTGTGATAAGTAGAAAATTTTGAATGAAAAATAAATGAGTTGTCAATTTTGTTTGTAAATTTTTGTAGAAGCATTGTCTCGTTGGTCTTAAAAACTGCATTTTTAATACATAAAAAATCTTTCATTAAATTCGTGTAAAAGAACGAAGAAAAGTATTATATTTTCCTAGAATATTCATTGTAGAAAAAGAAAAGTGCGGTTAATTGATATAAAAGAAGCATTTGTGGCTATACCTGATTATCTGCAAAAATGATATATAGAGGTAATAGAACTTTCTATGCTTTAAACGCGACGAAAATTATATCATAAGAGAAAGTAGAATGTACTGACCATAATTTAGAAATGCAGGGTTAAAAGATCGAAAAAACTTTTTTCGATGTATTTTAGCCCCTATCAAAGATCAGTGAAAAGCGATACATTTTTTACTAGGGCTTAAATAAAAAATTATTTAGACATTTGATTACATTTAGATAAGCGCAAATAGAAGGCTTTAATGTAGTCGAAGCTTTAATTCAGTTTTAATTTGCTATAGTCGATTGCTATCAATCGTCAATTTAATTTTGATATTTTTTAACAGGCACTAAAGTATTTAAAAAATCGATCTATTAACCCCACTTTTTCAAAAAATTCACACGATGCAGCATTTTTGTTGCTACATGTAGAATGTGCGTCCATAAAAAATTCAAAACTGACCAGAAACAATAAGAAGAAAAATAAATAATTTTTGCAATTTGTAAATAATAGTTTAAGAAACGACTGCACGTATACAAATAATTTTTAAATCAATTTAGAAATAACAAATACAATTCAGGAGGCAATTTTTTTAGTGCGATTTAAATATTTAAAATTCATTTAATTTGTTAAAAATTGTTCATAATACTTTATGAAGCTATACAAAATTTGTATAAACCATTCATTTTAAGCATAAGTGAAAGTTTCATTGTCTTTCACAATTGGATGATCTTGTGCGGTAAATATTTTATTATTTTTTACACATATCACGATTACTGGCGATTACACAAAAACTGAAATTGTTTTAGTAATGTTAAGAAGCTGCTAAATAAAATTAAAATGATTTTTTCATGCATAAGTTTGCTCGAAATATTTGACCGCGCTTGATCTTTGAATATTCCCCACACTTGTTCACAGACTTTTTAAAACTAAAGGTAAAAGCATCGTAGGCAGTAATTCGATGATTGTGAATTGTGAAAAAAAATTGTGTCTCCTAAATTGTATAACATTTCTAGAAATGTATATTATTAGAATTCATAATATGCATTGGCATTAGAACACACGTGGTTTCACTGTCCCGTTAAAATAATACACATTCTTAAAAAAAACTTTGGTTATTAAACATTTAATTGCAACTTCTGCCGTTTTTTCCAAAAATGAAATTCCTCATTTCTAATTTTATATTTTTGATTAAAAAGTTCCACATGCGATCTACAGAGCAACTGACTGTACACTGTTTTTTAGCTTCTAAATTATATCCTTAACCTCAGTGACCCAGATTTTATTATTTTAATTTTATACCGCATCGTGTTCTACATTGAAGTTGTGAGTGCTCTATTGCATTATCTCCTAAAAATTTACAAAAAGAGTCGAGAGTCTTTAAGAGAACTCAACAAGTTGTGATGATAATCTTGTAGGGCATACAATTTTTAAATTTTTATTCTGCTGACTTTTTTCATATCGTGCGCAATTTGGCTTAAAATGTTCATTTTCGTCTGTTTTGTGGAATTTTGTAAATGCTATAGTTCTTGTAATTTTTGTTTTTATCAAGAAAAGTAATCAGAATAAATTGTTCGTCTTTTTGAATACTATGAATATCGGTATAGAGTATTTTTTATTCTTGAAAAAAGTGTTCCTAAAAATATTCAAAATGAGCTAAATTTTTGAATTTTTATCGAAACTGGATAGCTATTTAACTTACTTTTTAGATTAGGACACTAAGAGAACGTACCAAACGTCAATCTAATAGATTAATTTTTTTAAAAGTTTCGTGCACACAGTCGATCAGACATATATAAATACAAACCGCCAGATAGAAATACATACAGACATACAGACAGACAGACACATTCTTCAAAACCTGTTTTTCGGATTCAAGGGTCTTCAAAACGTGGACATTTGACCAAAACTTGGTGGGTCAAATTTTATACAAATCTGATACCTTCTCTGATGAGAATGTAAAAATGAACTAATTTGTCACGAATCATTTTTAATAGTTGTATTTTTGGTTTATAGTAAAAAAATAGCTTTAGAAACACACATAAATTACATTTTTTGACCACCCCCCACCAGAAAAAAAGAAATTAAAAGACAAAAGTTGTAATGAGAATGTGCCCAACGCAGAGGGCAGATTTTTTTTACTGTTATTTGTAGATATTTATCAAATGCATAATTTTTGTTTTCTCCTTCTTTACCGTATTTTGAATAGTTTGCGCGAAAAATGCAGTTTTTGGATTTTCTATTATTTTTTATGCTGTCAAAATTTAAATTTTCGATTTCACAAGAAAATTAAAAAAGTATAATGATAATCTTGTAGGGCATCCAAAAAGTAACTTTTTTTTCTCTTTACTTTTGTTCAAATCGTGCGTTCTCTGTCCTGAAATGGCTATTTTCGTGTGTTTTTTGGAATTTTGTAAATGCTATAACTCTAGTAGTTTTTGGTTTTATTGAAAAAGTCATTGGAATACAGTGTTTAAATTTTTAAATACTATAACCATCCGTTTAAAGAATTTTGAAATTTTGAAAAAAGTTGTCTCAAAAATATTCAAAATGCGCTTACTTTTTGAATTTGTTTCCAATATGGCTGGGTAACTAACTTGACCTTCAGTGTAGGACACCAAAAGAGCGTACCAAGGGTCAATGTAATAGAATGATTTTTTCCAAAGTTATCGTGCTCACAGACGGACAGACATACATACATGCAGACATAGAGAAATATATACAAATAGACAGACACATTAATTAAAACCTGTTTTTCGGATTCAGGGGGTTATCGAAACGCGGACATTCGATAAAACACGGGGAGGGGGGGTCAAATTTTACACAAAACTAATACCTTCTCTGATGAAAATGTAAAAAAATTTTTTCTTACAGATGGACGTAATCCTGATCCAGGGATATCCCAAAGGGAAATTACTACAATTGGTCTAGGTGATTAGAAAACTGAAATATAATTAAAATAGAATATCAGTGTCTTCTATCCCCAGGTGGCCCGGATGCTTAGAATTGCGCCGCGACTAATAGATATACATTAGATTCAATTATCTCATTCTCCTGAAATAGTAACTTCGGCTAGAAATTTCAAGCAAAGCCCCCTGATTATAAACATTTGGGAACTTTTCTAACAAGCAGATTGTTCATTGTAGAGAAAATACAAATTGTATTTTTCTTGATTTAAACCTTCTGAATAATGTTTTAAAGAATAGATATTTGCGAAGAAAAAGTAATTGTTAAAAAATATGTTTAAACATTTATTACCAAAATTTTTAAGAAAGAAACCTAAAAAATTATGATTAGTGGGCTTTTTAACAGTTTTAAATAAAAGTAACCGTTTAGAACGCGTAGTGCCTGAAGAAGCTTCGTCCCGGCGCGGCGGAAATATTAAGCCCGACCCATCCAAAGACATAACCCGTTTACGACCAAATGCACTGGATTTTAGCATGAACTTTGAACTTGACCAAATTTAAGGATCCTATGTTCTCGAGATCGCTATTTTCAAATTTGTTGAGAAAATTGACGTATCTCTTTAGAAAAAATAAATATGGCGTCTTTTTTCCGGAAAACTGTCAAAATTGTGATCATTTTTTTCAAACGCGATGTCTGCACTTAAAAACCTAAGGGGTGGGAAATTTCTAAATTCAAGATGGTGCTCCCAGAAATGGAGATTTTCACCAGAGTAAAGTGTAAAAAATAGGTATCTTTGAAATATCTGTTATAACATCATGTCATTGTCAAAAATAGCTGAAAATTCTAGTTTCTTCTACTATATATCAGCATTACCATAAAGTACGATTATTTTACTGTAATAATTATTTTGGCAGTTTTCCGGAAAGAAACGCCGTATTTAATTCTCATAAAGAGATAGGTATATTTCCTCAACGTACTTTAAAAGAGCAACATCGAAAACATAGGACACTGAAATTTGGTTAAGTTTAATCAGCATTTAGTATATTATTTAATTGTTCAAAGTTCTTGCGAAAATCCAGTGCAATTGGTTGTTAATCGGTTAAATTCGAATGATTATTTTTTAGCTTCCTGAGGAAGGAACTGCAAGTTTTAGATCCTCCTGGTCAAAACCTTCTTCTGAAAATGCTCCTATTGTCTTTTGTAAAATAAGGTTTACTCGAAGTAAAGGGCCTAGATGTACACTTTTGCCAACCTTATTCAAATTCAAAGGATAGACATAATTTTTTGTTGACCAGTATAAAGTTGTTACGATTAAGAATAAAATTAAGAATTTAATTTCTTGGGTAATGATCAGTATACTTGCAATTTATATTACACTTTTGTAAATATCTATCAGTTTAATTTTCAAACGATTAGAAAGTGTATTTTCTTTACAGGCCCACAACCAGGTTCAATACCAATACCTCAACTGCCCGCCATATTATTTATACAACAATCAGATATTGAGGAGGCCGGCATTCAAGACAACGATGAAGTGTATAACCAAGCAGGATTTACAATTGGGATATTCCGTGGTGGAAAGATTTATAAACTAAAAAAAATTCCAATCGGTAATTTAAAAATTAATTTACCATCTAAAACAAATGTTATAGAGAATTTTGCCTAAATGCTAATATCCCCCGCTAATAATGCAGGGTTCCAGAAACTGATTCAAAGCTGTACTGGATGCACACACCCCCAAACCTTATCACCTACTCTAGGTCTGTATATATGCATGATAATTCTCAGTTTTCCAAGTGGGAAGAAGATTGTGAAATTAACATTTTCTGCCAAATCTTTTTCTTAATCAGTATAATATTTGCGACAATTAAGCATCGGAATATAATAAGGACAAGTAAAATTATATACCTTGGAATACCTTGGAATTATGTAAATGAACCTGGTCTCTTGCTAAACCTAGAATTTCGATTTTTCAATTCAGCCTGCGACGGCTTGGCCATTTTTTAGACATTTTCAATCATTAAAAAAAAAATTACTTGTTATAATATGCAAAAAGTAACAAACAAATAAAACATTAGCTATTGCTACAAACAAAAAATATATTATTTTTTGTGTCAGACGTTGCAAAAATCATAAGTTTCAATCTTTAGGCACTTCGTTTACCGCACGAAGTTTGAGCAATGAGTTACTTTTCTATATCAATCCTAGCTATTTTGTTTATCACAAAAACCTTGTCTCTCGCAAATATTTTTAAAACGGTGAAAGATAAAAAGTATTTTATTCAAAGAAAAATATACGCAACAAAGCTTGGTATTGGAATATACTTAGAATAATTAAAGTACGTACTTAATTTTCAAATTGCCAGAGGACCTTAAGCTCCTGGCGAAATGATTTTACGTGCCCTTGTTTGATGATGTATCTGAATTATTGTTAGCAGACACAGAATTTATTATAATTGAAAATAATTAATTACTATATTTTTCTTAATGCAGCTGTTACAAAAGAGGAAATCGAACCTAAACAGGGCTATACGGCGGTACGCAATAAAGTTACAATTGCAGTATATCAGGGAAATAGATGGAAGAAGTGGCACGGTCGGCAATTGCAACATGCAATTTCTCCCCTAACAGGTAACTGAAAAACCAAAAGACAAGTTAAAGGAAGTGTATAATAGAATGAATGATAGCTTACTTCTTCAGGAAAAATTTTTTTCTAGAACTTTATCTGATTCCGTTTTTAAACACAAATAAATAATAAGCTAACATATTCATTTGTTTCTAAAATTTTGTTTGAAAACTGTTCTTTTTATTCATTTAAGACTCAGGAAAATTTTGTTTTGATAATTGAATAATGTTCAGTTGTAGGAAATATTTTTTCTGAGAAAATTAGCTTTCATGTATGAAAGTATTATTTTTTTAATCTTCGCTTAAAGCGATAAAAAAATTGTGTTTCGAGAAAAATTATTTGTTCAAAGAAAAGTTGCTTTCTGTTTTAAATTTTTACCATGAAAGAACAAATTTTTTTATTTTAACGAGGTAGTTTTTCATACGACAGTTCTTAATAGCTAATATAATAAGATTAGCATTTTTCACCTTACTAAGTAAATAATATTGAGGAAGGCATAATACAAACAAACAATAAACATGTTTTCTTTTCCCGGCAGCTGCAAAAAATGGATTTCGTTAGCCAAAACCATAGGCCAACACAATAAGGCTGACGACACCTACACACTTTTGCTGAAACTAAAAAAATAATAAGCAATGTTAAACTAACATAATAACTCAAAATATTTAGCATTGACACGAATTCTTTTTAAGTAACCATGTCTTTCAAATATCTCCTATGTCTAAAGAGGTTATTTTGTTATTCGCATACATATCATCTTATGTTGTAGAAAAGTCATCCTTGTTAGTTAAAAGTGAATCTTGATTTTGAAAATTTAACTTTCTACTGAAAAGTTCTTTTTTTGGGGGCTTCACGGTTAGAAACAATAGTTGCTTAATAATTCATATACTCAATATATGCATATAATTTCACACCAATAAAATTGAAGCTTAATATAAATGTATATGTATATATTATATAAATTATAAGCTATATTCTTAGAATATACAATGCATAAGTCTAGTAAAAAATGGTTAATATAAATTTATACAATAAAAAAAGTTTGGAACCAACTGAATGTATTTACTTGTATCCTGTTTCTCAGCATTAAGAAAATATCCTTTCACAGATGTAATTTTTACTGGACCAAGGCAAATATCTATCAATAATTAATTGCAATAAAGTTAGTTTATACTCGAAGATTATATACGTTCCGTCTACTGAGACTTCCGGTGGTCAGTTGTGTCTTTTCGAGATCGACTACATGTCATTCGATACTCACGAGTCTCGCTCTTGCATACGATGACTAGGCCGTGACGTTCGATGATCGCACATCTCTACTTTTGACCTTCCAGGAGTAGAAATTTTTCATGTTATCAATAGGTGATAGCTCCAGTAAGAAACTTTTGGTTACAGTGTGTCTGACAATATACCTGTTCTTCCCATCAGTGGGTTACCCATTAATAATGAACTGAAGTATAAAGTTATATTAAAAAGATTGTTACTTAATCTATATAAGCGTGTGAATTCATGTTTTACATAACTGTGTTTAGCTTTGTTATGGTTTAAAACTATGCAAAATATAAATGCACTCTTATTGGTAATAGTTATAATTATAGTTATCCTATAATGGTCGAATCTGCATTTATAGTCTCAATAATCGAGCATCAGTTATTTTATCGCTATTCTCTGAGTTCTTATCCCTCCATGGTAAAATGAAATTTATCTTTTGGTGTCTATATTACCGACCGTAGTATAGTTATCATAGTTAGGTTTAAACTCAGAGAGAATCGGTAATTCGCTCGATTATAATTAGTGTCGTTACGTAGTTTCATATTGGATAAGGTAACAGTCCTCCCTCCTTAGAACCATCATCGTCCTAAGTGATTTTCATTTATTCGAAACTTTGTTTTAGGCCTTTTTAATGTTATTTGCAGTCACAAATTTCTTGCTCCGGGTTTGATTTTTGGACATTTGTGCTTTTATATACTTGAACCTAATTCTATTAAGACTTGTGTCATACAATAGTATATTGTGCTCGCAGCGTGTAGGCTGCTCGTTCATTCTGTTGGTTCTCTGTTGTTGTTGGTACACTGCGACATGATCTTGTCACAAGTGTGCTTGAGGTGCCATATTATGGGATCGGCGTTTCATTTTGCAGGTGTTCATGATCGGTTTGCATTTTTTCGAGCTGATAGCCATTATGATTAGTGATTTTACTGAATGCTCGAGGTTTCGCTATCTTATCAGCTTCTTACTTCTTACTAGTGTTTCACTCACTGTCCACGCTTACATCTAACACAAATAAAAAATTATAATAATTTTTTATTTGGGTTATTAGTTTCTGGTATCAATTATAGCAATTATGATGTCACTTCTCTAAAAATTGACATTTTATAGAAAACTTATTTCTTTCCTTAGACAGCTAATGACTTCTCTCAATTCATCACATAAAATTGCTTGGGTAAAATTACTCACTTACGCCTTCTCTGATCAATAATACATCGTTTGAAATGTTTGTTTCCTTATGTTTTACCAAAATATGTTGGTTAAACACTATTTGTTTGTATCAGAGAATTCATCTTACTGATCATCCAATATCAATTTTATAACTTGTTACGTGGTTGTTTAACAACAAAAATTTGCTTTTAAGGATTCTGAAAGGTTGACGCAATCTTTATCTATATTATGGAATTTGTCAATGATCATTTGTAAGGTAAGAACTTAAAAATAGTAGGATTTCTGGCGTGAGGGGTCAACTGATTCGCAGTAGTTTTGAGTTTGCAGGTCTTCTTTCATTGCAATCCAAATGTACCTTCCGACTGGTCTTGTATTAAAGGCCTTCCTTTGACGGTGAGGTTTTATTAGAATAGAATTAAATTTCATATAAGAGGCAGCCATAATGGACGATGATGCTAAATGGTTAGCTCAGCCTCTATACAAGAGTGAGTAATGGCAGAGGGGCCGGGTTTCAATGAATTGGCAAAATTAGATCTAAAAATGATAATTAAAATTAATTTATTATAATACTTTTTAAGGACTTGGGTGTACATTCGCAATAACATAAGCCGTGGCTTCGATAGAGATTATATTACGAAAATTTCAAAACGAT
>JAAAKG020132637.1:0-14439 GCA_010014905.2 Druon quercuslanigerum
CATTGCATGGACTGGGTGGTTGTACCGCTCACCTCTGATGTAAACCTCCAGAGATAGGCACTCTTGTTCGGATAGCTTTTTAGGGTGTTAGGTCCTTTTTTGGTAGGTCTTCCTCTCCAAAGATCTTACTAAAATAGCTAGGATTTTCTAAGTTGAATTTCTGTCGAGCGTAGCTCCAGTGTCACTTAGATTTTCTGAAGTATAGTGGTTGACGTCGAGAACGGGCGTGGGAATTGCATTCTCACCAACCAAGTTAAGACTTAGCCACTATCCGCTGTTTAGTAAGTATCTAGAGTTGATTTTTATCCTCGGTACGACGATTTGTAGGAAGGAGTCCTTTTTGTCAAAGAGACTAGCTCTTAAGGCTCCGGTTAGCCCTCGATAGCCGAAATATTTTAAAGACCTACGAGTCTAGATATTAGAAACGTCGAGGGAATCGCGTTCTACGAAAATAAAAATTCCGAACTTGTAAATGTTAGAGGACATAAATAAATCTCCATTTTAAAACAAGTATCGCGTTAAAAAGAGTCTTTATTTCTCTACCTCTCGTGTACTCTTAAGTTTATTTTTAAATACTTTACACAGAGTCTCAGAACCTTACAAGTCTGACTCGAAGAATTTGAACTTGAAGGAGTGTCGATGTTATTAGTAGATTTGGGATCTTTCTGTAAAATAGAATTATGTCTTAGAATTAGAAATTAACAGCACTAAATATTATTAAAATCAATTTACCTTACGTCTCTTCGATGGCGGCACTTCCAGAGGCTCGTTCTCTTTTGATTTGCAGAGGTTTCTTAATTTAAAAGGAATACGATGTCAGAAAATTAAAAAAATTAAATACAAACGTTTACATTAACAAAGGGTCAACAATATTTACATACCGATGAGCTAGAAGATGGTCGTAGCTAGTATTTTTCAAAAATACTTTTACAAATTAAGCATTTTGAAACTGCTTTATTTTCAACTTTCAGCTCCTCAAACTTCAGTTCTTCCTGAGGGGATATTTTGTCCCTTTGCACTTCCAACTTTTGATTTACTCATTTCTTAAATTTTATAAAAATCAATTCATTTAATCTGCATTCCGGAAAAAGTGAGGTTATATTATGCTCTTTCCCCCCACCCTCCTTTCCTGTCTGCCATTTTGTTACACTAGTTACATTTTTTGCGTATAATGCGTAAATAGCGTATTATACGTATAAAACTTTGAGCTAAGCGTAACCGTGCAACTCTGTACTCTGTACCGCGGCCAAGTGGCGCTGATTGTTCATTTAAATGCATGGAAAAAACGTAAAAAATCAATTTTTATATGATAAAAAATATTTTATCGAATTTTCTTCTGCCGTATGCTTATTAGGAAAGCTTCTTATATTTTTCAAAGCCAAATTTATTATGAAAAGCTGTAAGTTGATTTTGTTTTATAAAAAAATTCGGTTTACTTTTTGGCGGGCAGTTCAAATAGAAGTTCTGTCATCTCTATTTAAATGTTAATATTATTATTTATTATATTAATTAAAGTAAATAAATATATCAATATTACATGATATGATTATTTATTAATAATAATTGAACATTAAAAATACTATTAATTATACAGTTTAAAACTATAAAAAAATGGTTTCTTATTTCGAACAATAGTATAAGATAAAAATGATAATCAAAATTACAACTTATACCGACTTTGTTTCTTGCCTTAATTTTTTATTATTTTATTTTTTATATAATATATATTAGTTAAGACAAGAAAGGAAGTCGATAGAATTTTTTAATTTTATTATGATTTTGATCTTTTAATATTGGTGTACATTGGAAATCGTTTTTACTTTATTTTAAAATTTTAAAAACGTATTAGCACATGCAATAATTAGAAAATTAATAATCTTAAATAATTGTTTATTATCGTTTCAAATTTTAAGACAAATGTTTAAAAAAGTGCAAATTTCATAATTCGTCTATAATTATAAGTAAATTTAAACAGCTTACTTTAGGAAAAAAAATTGAAATATAAATGTCTTATACTTTGTGTGCTATACTAATATAAAAATTAATAAAAATAGAACAGAATGCCTTTTTTATCTCCATTTTATTATATTGGAAAAATTAATTTTTTTTAAACAAAACAATTAGGAAATATTAATATACATTCGCTCAGTATATAGTGCTCCAAAAGCATAAATTAAGAGAAAAGGATATCTGCTGTAGAGTCGTCGATACTTCGATTTATAATAAATAATATTGAAGTTTTTTCATTTATTTATCTTTTAGTCTGATATCATCGCCAAAAACCGCTAATTGCCACAGTTTTATTATTTTTTCATTCTTAGGCACAATAATAAATTTACATTTTTTAGTGCCTGACTGTAATTGTATTCACATTTGCACCCGATACTTACACATTTTACAATTTTTAATAACAAATTTTTGTTCACTGGATGCCAATCTCTTGCACTTTTCCGTTATTACAAGTAAAAATAAATAAAAACGTCTTTTTCGACTAAAAGTGTAAATACTTACATTGTCACATTCATTTGCGCAGCTAGTCGGCCCAATGCACAGCCAGCGCCACCGCGGCCGCGGTCAAAATGCATGTCAACAGCACTGCGCATGCGCAGAACCAGGAGCCTTATTCGATGTTGATCGCGCGCTTATTTAAAATGATAAAATATAAAAATCATTCTTCTGCAAAATTAATATTACAATTTTTTTCAATAATTATAAAGCACACAAAAATTGAGAATTATTTAGAATAAAAGCTTTGAAAAAGTCTACCTTTATTTAAATTTAAAATCAATAATCTATTTGTATAGAGTAAAATCAAAAAATTAATTTACCTTCAACTCCAGGAGACTATTTTGTGACATAAGCATTGTTTTCATAATTTTTAAACTGATTGTTTATAATAAATATTGATGCACACATTTGATAATTAAAAAAAGCATATACAGCTTAAATACATGATTCATTTTAAAACTCCTTTTCGCAAAAAAAAAAGATTTTACTACATTATTTAGATTAGAATTCAAATTTCAATTCTGATAATCAAAATTCTTTTTTTTAAACATTTTATAAACAATAGTAAAACTCTTCTTAGAAGCAAATATTCTCTGTCTCAGAGAATATTCCTTCTACTGTTCGAAAGAGTGAACTAACAATCCAAATTTTATTTTTAATTTATTAATAAAAAAGTAACCTGAAGCTTTCTAAATCATAACCGAAGTTTTTCTCGGAGGTGATTGCTTAGCACTTTTAGAAAGAGTACCGCACTCTTGAGAAAAGTTTTGCTCGAAAGTGGTTTCTTTCTTTTAGGATGCTCCTGTGATGGTTATATGCAGGGTGTCTCAAAAGTCCCAGAACGGCTAAATATTTCTTCGGGTAACATATTTTTCAGGGCGTTTAAAGTCATTCTTTAATTGGCTATCAACGAGGAATTCCAAGTTCAAATTTATTTTGATTTTGATGGTGACCTTCAAGTTTTTTCAAGGTCAACTTAAAAAAATGGAAACCCTATTCTTCATATCGGGAATCGATAGAGCGGGAAATGTTACGTTTAAATATGTACCCAGGTCATTGGATATTGTTACCTTGAAGGTCATTCTAGGGTTATTAAAATTTGAACAAGGTCAGCATACCTCTAGGTCAAGGTCAAATTGGACCAATGACCTGAGTACATATTCAAAAGTAAAATATACAGCTCCTTCGATTGCCGATGCACAAAAAGGGGGTTTCTAGTAAAAAAATTTGACCTTGAAAATACCTTGATGATAACTCTAACGTCATTTAAACTTAAGCGAGGTCCGCAGACTTCCAAAATAGAAGCTTTTCAATGTTTTCTCATAAAGCACAAAATTTTATTCAAAGTCGTCTTCAGTATTGACCTTACCGTTGCCCTTCAAACTTATTTCAAGATCAATTTTTTTCGATTTGAAACCACCTTTTTGCATGAGAAAACGAAAGAACCCACAGATGACCTGGGTGCATATTTGAACGCAAAAGTTACCGCCTCATCGATTGTCGATTTAAAAAGGAGGTTTAAATTTTTTTTTAAGTTCACCTTAAAATTACCATTTGTAAAATATTTCGTATAACAAAAAGAATTTTAAACAAGACGAATTCATTGGCCCAAAATATGAATTATTTATATTTAAAATTCCTAATTTAATAAACTTCATCTCATCATTTTTTCAAGGTCATTTCGACAAAATCGCCTGATTTGAATATAGCGACCACAAACACCTATATATATACAGGGATTAAAATTCATTACCTGGAATTATTTTTAGCTAAAACCTTAATTAACATTGATTTGACCTTGAAATGACCTGTAATTGACGTAAACTGGTGAAAACCCCCCGACTTCGCATTCAGGAACGCAAAAACCTGTATATATCTAGTTTTTTGGATTTCTTTATCAGCTTTTTTCAATTTGACCTTTAAATAACCTTGAAACTAATATGATAGATGTTAATGAACCTCAGATGGCATTTTCAGTATTTGGAATTGAAATTTAGCATTAAATTAAATTAATTAAAATTGATAAAAGATGACAGTAAGAAAAAAATCAATTGCAAAAACTATTGTTCCAGTTATTATTTTTTGTGATTTTAAGGAATTTTTCAATAAAAAGAATGATTTTTAAATCATGAAACGTAACAGATAATATTATTTCTATTTCTATAATCAAACTTTATTTGTGACCTTATTCGAAAATTTATTTTAAGAGAAGAAATTCTCGGTCAAATAATACAATTTCTTATGAAAGGGGGGGGGGCGTGTCAAAGATTTTTAGCTAAAACAATTTTTACAATAAAAATTAATAATAATAATAATAAATCCAAAGATTGTGTACCAGATTTTCCACCTAATACTTCTAGTAACGAAAAATGGAAATTGAAAAATTAAACTTCTTCACAAAACCAGACGGCAAATACTCCAGAAACAACATTGTTACTTTTAGGAAGTTCTAGATAAAGTTCTTTAAAATTTTTTTTCATATTGTTAATGACCCTCATGAAGGCAACAAATATAAAAATAAAAAAAAAATAAATAAATTTAAAAATAAAATAAAAATAAAATAAAAAAATAAAACTTATTTTTAAACATTTTACTGCAACTTGTGTCCTTTTGCCATACATCTAATTTAGTTATATTCGATGTAGATGTAATTTAGTCCAACAATTTTTATAAATAAAATATTATTGTAGTTTATAATAATCTGGTAAATATTTTTCGGTTAAGAAACTTTTGTCTTTTAATTTTGTTCGTCTGTTGTATTGTTTATCCAAACATTTATTTATTTAATTTTTATAATAATATTTTTTGATTGCAAGGAAATCTAATTGTCCTAACTAAAAATTATTGATAAAAAATTTATGGATCTTTTAGGGGTGGAAAAATTTAGTCTGTTAAATTTAGTTCGAACCTTGTGTCGTTTTTCGAAAAATTTAATTTTGAATATTATTTTTTACGATTCAAACTAAAACTGCGTGTCCTATTGTGGTTTTTTATTTACGAACAAGGAATATGATAAACCATAAAATATTGTTTTCTATTAGAATTAAATAACAAATTCGAGTATTTTTATATTTGGCACCATTCAAATTAATCGCAGATTATTTTTCGAAGTATCATAATAAATCCATTCGGAAATTTAATTCTGATAATTTAGAACAAGAAACAAAGTATTATCAATTTGCATTTTTAATAATTTCTATAAGATTCATGCGAAAATTAAAAAAAGTTTTTTGAATATTTCAGGCGTGTTAGAAAAGAATATGGCAGATTTTTTTTTAATTTTTGTATTTTATGGGATATTACAAAATATTATAAAAAATGCGAGTCTTTTTAAAAGATGCTTAGAATTTTTAGAAGCTGGGAACAAAGCAAGAAATATTTGGCAAATTTTCGAAAATTTAGAAAAAAAGAACAGTTTAATTTTCAAACCAAAACTTTTCAATTTACTTTTTAACACAAAAATACGAATTTTAAATAAACATTAAAATTCGTAAGAAACAACTAATGCAATATTTGTACTAGATAGATGAATTTTTAGACCAAAAAGAAAATTTTTCAACCACAACAAAATATTTGTAATCCAAAAAAGATTATAGTTCACTTGCCAGCAACCAAATATGAATTTTGAAGAAAAGGGTAATGTTCTACGAAAAGAGTGCAATTTTTAACCCAAAAAGACAAATTATAAAATGACAGTTAAGTTTGTACTCTAAAGAAGATGTATTTTTTACAAAATTGTTAAATTTGCTACTAAATAATAAAATTCATTTCTAAAAAGATAATTTTCAAAAAAAAGTTTTCACAAATTTGAAAAAATTACGTACATGAGTGAAGGACCCCCTCTCCTTAACTGTTAGAAATCCTAACGAAATGTCAGCCCCACCCCCTGAGATGTTACGTAATTTAAGTGCGGTCCCTTAAATCAAATTTCTCCTCACTCTTCAGCAAACTATCATATCTAAGGTTTGTTTTCTTGTTGAAACACTTTTATTGTTATGGCCGAGAACATCAGAGTTAAGATTCTGTTATCAAGAGATAAGCGGAAATAGGGATATAAATATCACCAGGCAGAGTCGAAAACAATCTCAAGGATATGCGCTCGAAAATGTGGCAAATGTAGTTCTCGTAATTTGGAGAGGAGTCACGAACAAAAGTACCTAACAGCTAACACTGCGAGTTGTAAACAGCAGCGTAAATGAAAAAGATACGAGATGGCAGTTAGATAGTTAGAGGAGGCGTCCCCTCTTATTTTCTCGGTTGCTCTCATAAACTCATAAACTTTCCAACACCAACTATTCCTTATATTTTGCCTTCACTTTTCCTGTGAAGCGAGCTTTACACTTTCGCACGCGCACGAGTAACCGAAGCGCAAAATAAGACTTCTGTAACAAATTTTTAGTTTGTCCGCCGGAGAAGTGGGGCGTTTCAAAACAATTTACGAGCTTCGAGTGTGTAACACTTCTTCTCTCTCTCCTTCGCTTCTCCCACTTTTTCTCCTCCCGCCACTCTCACTTCCTCCCGCCACTTTCACCCCCTCTTGTCACTCTTTCCCCTACCACCACTCTCACTCCCTTCTTCTCTCGCTCTCCTTCTTTTCGTTCTTCCCTCCCACACTGACGCTCAGAATAACAGCATTATAGAGGCATGCTCTCTTCTTGAAAGTCGTTGTTCGTCAGGCCCTCTCACATCTAATGGGCGAATATGAAGAATTATGATTATTATTTTAGGCGTAGTACAAGTTGCAGCCAACTGCTGGCGGTGGGTGTCAGCCCCGCTGAACCCCACCCCGCTCGCTGTGGTCTGCATCTGTTCTTGTTTCGCACACGTGATTTGAAATCAAAACAGTGAGTGTTTACGAAGTTTTTAAAAAATGAATCCGAAGAAGATGAAACTAAATAAACGTAGGTGTGTTGTTCCTGGATGTCCCTCGTCTCGTCACGCTAAGCACCACCAATTTCCGAAGGACGAAAATCGAGGTTTGAAGTGGTTAGAAGCGGTGTCTAAACCGCACCTGACGAATCTAACCTATAAGGACGTTTACAAAATATCATATTTGATATAAATAAAAATACATCAATTATTAATAATTATTCTTTGCTCATATTTATTTATATTATATTGTATTATATAAGTTATAAATATGTTTAAAAATTTTAAATTGAATATTTTTATCAATAAAGTGGATAAAGCAAGTGAAAAACATTAATGAAAATACGGAAGGTATAATAAAGTACTTTTCACATATTTCTACACATTTTTTTACTTGCTTTATCCACTTAATTGATAAATATATTCAAATAAAAAATTTGTCACATACATACTACTCATATATAGCACCAACACACGCAACAAGACAACACATTCATACTTTTAGTTCAAGTTGCGGCCAACTGTTGGCGCTGCGCTTCTTTATATTTCTACCATTGAGTTGAGTGGGCCTGTTGCTCGTACGAGCCTACTCTCACTGATATTTAAAAATGGAGAGTTACAAACTCTTAAAAATGTATTTTAAAAAACGGTTTATTTATGAAATTATTGTGAAAACGACACAGTGGATTTTATTAATATTCTCTTTCTGTTTTTTTTTTTTATCGAATTAATTCCATTAATTGCGCCGATACGTATCGCTTCAGGGCATTGTGAGGCAAAAAATACGTCCGTGAACAAATTTATTTTCAGAAGACAATTAATATTCGATTTAAGGTTTTTTTTAATGAAAGCTAATAAAATTTCGCATCGAACTCTTATGACCGATTTTTAAATTTTTGATTATTTTTTTGCTTATTTGATAACAAATATGAAAAAAAATTTACTTTTGAAGTATACCTGCTTTTCAAAAATGCTTGGCTTCAATTAAAAATGTACCCAATAAATATTTTCAATAGAAATGCAAATTTAAAAAAAAAACTATTGAATTTGTTATAAGCAAATAAGTGAATGAAAACGGTTCTTTGGGGCTTGGTGGCGATTTGTTCTTTGATTCGCACTATATTTAAATAATTTATTTAAAGTGTATCAATAATTTGTTATTTTTAAAGAAAATTTTATAAACAAATATCAATATCAGGTACTTTTAATGGAATAAATAAGGTCCTAAATAAAATATTTCGCCACCAAATAAAAATTAATATTAATTTTTTAAACTACCTTAATTGATAAGAACACTATTGAGCTATTTTTGCAGGTATAAATTTCAGAACATTTTGATGACAGTAGAGAATTTTCAAATGTAAAAAATAATTTTTTAAACATATTTGTATAATATTATGTATTTTTTAATAAAATATCCCTTTTGAACATTGTTGAACCAGAGTTTATTAACAAATATATTATTTGCCTATTTTTCAGCACTTAATCTTGTTTTTTGTGTGTGTAGTTAACTGTTAAAAACAGTTTTTTAAATTTTTCTGATAGTTCATTAACGAACCACTATCTTTATTTGTATTAAACATTTCATTAACGCAGCCATACACAGTATATAATATAAGATTTTTGCAAGTGTTTAATACATTGATTTTAAATAGAAAAATAACGAATAGTCATCAAACTATCAGAAACATTAAAAATAGTGTTATGAACAATTAATTGCACACACACAAAAACAAGATTAAGTGCTGAAAAACAGCCAAATAATGCATTTGTTAATTAACTCTCGTTCAACAATTTTCAAATGTTATATATTGATAGAAAAAATTTATTGCTAAATATCTGGCTGTGAACTAATTCAAAAAAGGGGTATTTTATTTAAAAATACATAAAAGGATAAAAACTTGTTTAAACAATTGTTTTTTTACAATGATAAATTATTTAGAAAAATCTTCCTCAAAATTTAGAAGTTAGTTATTTACAGTTATTTGCATTGAGAAAATCAAGTTTGTACCTCCAAAAATAGGCAAATAGTGCATTTGTTATTTAAGGTAGTTTAACTAACTATTAACTTTTATTTGGTGATAAAATATTTTACTCAGGTAATGTAAAATTTTTTAATGCAAAATTCCAAGTAATGTGTGATCAATTCAATAGAAAATCCTTTCTCATTCTGACAAAAGTACTTGATATGGATTGTTTACAAAAATTGTTTTTAAAATAACAAATTGTTTATTAACTTTCTTAATTGAACTAAAAAACTCTTTTTATCCATAAATTGTTAAAATTTAGTGATAATCATGTAACGAATACCTTTAAATCCACACCAAACCATCTTCATTCAATTATTTGTTTATAACAAATGCAATAAATTTTTTAACATTTATATTGCTGTTGGACATCCATTTCGGATAGTTGATTTTACTTTTCCAGGTATTTTTTAATGAATCAAAGAATTTTTTAACAACGGGTATTATTCAAAAATCATTTTTTTTATTTTTGTTATTAAATAACTAAAAAAGTATTTAAAAATTTAAAAATCGGTTATGAGAGTTCGATGCGAAGTTTTACTAGCTTTCATTAAAAAAAAAATTTTAATCGGATAATAATTGTCTCTTAAAAATCAAGACCCGAAATAAAAAAGTTAGCAGCTACTTAATAATTGCGAAAGATTTGAGAACAAATGAGTCCTAAAATTTTTAAAAATTTTGTAAAAGATTTTAAAGCAACATTTTTCGATGTTGCAACGTAACATAATTTTAGAAAAAAATAAGGTAAATTTAAGAGATATTCTGAAGGTTCCTAGGAAAAATGAAAATAATTTTTTCTTTAAAAAAATGTATTGTGAGAAATTATTTGAAAAGGTTTTTAAAGATTTCAAAAATTATCAAAGAAGAATCTGAAAGATTTAAATGCAATTTTGACAAATTTGCAGCATAAATAAAAAATTCAGGAAAAATTGGAATAATTTTTAAAGATAAGAAGGTCTGTCAAGATCAGAAAGAAATAATTTCCCTTATGTTCCAGAAGAATTACAAATATTTTCTTATTTAATCATATTAACGAATTACGAAAAAGAGCTTAGAAGATTTTGAAGCATAATTTTTAATTTTTTTATTATTACAAAATAAAAACAAATAAAAAATACAGTAAATTCCAGCAATATTTTATCGAATTAAAGAAATTCAAAATGAATTTTGAACTTTAAAAGATTTTTAGAAGTTTCGATTTTTGAACATTTCAAAACTAACCTTTAGGAGCCTTAAAATAACTTCAAATGTTTTCAAGGGAATGCAAAATTTTTCTGAAAGTTTCTGGAAAAATTTAAGCGATTCTAAAATGATTTTTAAAATTTTCAATGACATTTGAAAATTTTGAGCAAAATTAGAGTCAGTTAAAAATATTTTTAGAAGTTTAAGAAGTTTTAAATAGATTATAAATATTTAAAAACTAGTAAACATTTTTGAAAAATTGTTAAATATTTCTTGCTTCGTTCTTAGCTTCTAAAAATCCTAAGCATCTTTTAAAAAGACTTATTTTTTTATAATATTTTGTAAAATCGTATAAAATAAAAAAAATTTTAAATCATCTATATTCTTTTCTGGTAAGTATGAAATATTAAAAAATATTTTTTTTAATTTTCTCATGCATCTTATCGAAATTATATTCATACAATTTAAAAAACATATTGACAATACTTTTTTTCTGGTTCTAAATTATGAAAATTTAATTTCGGAGTGGATTTATTATGATACTTCGAAAAAATAATTTTCGATTAATTTGAGTTATGCCAAAGATAAAAATACTCGAATTCGTTATTTAATTGTAATAGAAAACAATATTTTATGATTTATCATTTGCCGAAAATATAAATTGACTGAATTATAAAATTTACGAATTATTAAATAAATTAATTGTTAAATTTCCATAAATATTTTTATTTCTGATTTTTTTTGTAAATGTCCCGTTTCAAATAAAAGTTTTAATTAATTAAAAAAAATCCTTGTTCCAAGAAAGAATCATAACTCTTCTTTAAAAAATCTTTTAAGTAATAATTATAAATTTTTTAAAAGTTCCTTCTTTAAAATTGGAACTATAATATTATTTTCGTAAAGTCTGTCATGAAAAGCAGAATAATATAGATATTTTTACGGAAAAATACTTTCTGGAAAATTTACAGTTACGTATTTGAATAATAAATCTTTTAAATTCTTCGATTCAATTAATTGATTAATCAATCAGTTCATATAATTTCTTTAGAAATTTTCGTATTTCAGTTTAAAATTATAATTATTTTAAAAAAATTCCTGTTTCAGCAACTCACAAGAATTATCATTTCCCTCGAAAATTCAATCTCTCAATGCAGAATTACAATTCTTTCAGAAAAATTATTGTGCTAAATCAATTTCACAGAAAATTTCTTCTTTTTCTTTTAATCTTAGGCGAAATTCGGAATTGTTAAACAAGAATTATGTTTATAAAGATAATTCTTGAAAGATTTCAGGAGAATAAAACATTTTCTAAAGTTTTTTAGAAAAATTTAAAAAGATGCTTTTTTTAATTCGAAGAAAATAGTTGAAAAGTATATAAAATATTCTAAAACTTGTCGCAATAAGAATGTGGAAGATTTTAAGGAAAATTTGTTGATTTTTCAGATTTTTGTTGTATTTTCGGAAAAATTGGAATTATTTAAAAATAAGTTTGGAATGATTCGAAGTTTTAAAAATATTTTGAGATTATATATAATTTAAAGCGAACGAATCAAATTTTAAATCAAATAGTACATTTTTGAACATTCTGAAAAAAACTTTCAAAGAGTTTTAAAATGTTGCAACAGAATACAAATTTTTTTTTTAATTTTTGTAAAAATTTGAAATAATTTTTTTGGCTAATCAGTTGTTAAAGAAAACTAAAAAAGATTTAAAAAGAATTCAAAAACATACAGAAGATTTTTGAAAATGCAGAAGTGCAATTTTTGTGAATTTAAAAGTTTTTCACAATTTGTTAGAAAAATTCGAGTTAATTTAAAATATCCGTACAAATTTTCGAATTTTTTATGATATCACAAATATTTTCAAGCCTGAAAACATTTCCGAAAATTTATGAAATGTATTTTTTAATCTCTTTCAAACGTATATTCAAATGTTTCACTAAAAAATAACAATGTTGAACAAAAAAAATATTAACAATTTTACTTAAATGAATTAATTTTCGAGAAAGGGAAACCGGGCTTACAAGAAAATAGTTTAATTTTTAACTAAACTAATGAACAGTCAACTGAGATAATTGAATTTTAAAACAAAAAAATAAATTTTCAACCAAAATAATGAATCTTTAACTGAAATAGTTGGATTTTTAACAGCAAATAATTACTTTTCTCTAAAAAAGATAAATTGTCGACCAAAAAATAAATAATTAAATTTTAATTTAAAAACTCAAGGTTTAACCAAACATGAATTTCCAACAAAAACTTTGGGACAAATTAATTGGAATAAGTTAAATATTCAGTTAAAAAAGTTACTTTCCTAAACAAAAACGAACTTTCTAGACACAAAAAAATTAATTTAAAAAAAATGGTTACTTTTTATAAGAAACTGGTAAATTTCCAACTAAAATTTTAATAGCCTAATAGTTTTCAACCAAGCGGACTAATTTCTACTACGAAATATGAATTTTTAACTGTAGAAGACAATTTTTTATCGAAAAATTGAATAATAAATTAATTTTTAGTCAAAAAATAAATGTTCAAGCAAAAAGATAATTTTTATCTAAAATTACGGAATAATCTATTCGAATAATAGCTACATTTTCAGTTTAAAAAATTAATAATTTAATCTAAAAACGTACAAATTTCCATTCAAATAATTAAATTTTTGTAAATAAAATTCATTTTAATTTAAAGAATAAGCAAGCTTTTTATCAAAAGAATCATTTCTAAAAAAAACTAAAAATGAATTTTTGGTTAAAATGACGCATCATCAAAATAAAAAAATAATATTTTTACATAAAAGCGTTTAACTTTTAGCCTAAAAGATTAATTTTGAACTACAATAATAAATATTTACCTGAAATGCTTGCATTTTTAATCAAAGAGAAGCATTTTTAAACATAAAGATTAACATGCAAAGAAAGGAAATGATTAATTTTCAACAAAAAATTGACTTAAAAATTTTCAGATGAAGGAATTAATTTTCAACCAAACTGCATTAAATTTGTCACCATGCGTATGATTAAAAAAAAATAAATTCAAGGACTGTACCACTTTGAGAAGATGGTTCTTTCTATTCAAAAGTTTAAGTTTAAATTTAGGATTTTTTATTCTAATGGCGAGTAAATAAGTGAGTTTAATGTGCGAATTTTATTTCTGTAAAATATATTTAATGAGTTGTGGAGAGAAATAAGGAATGTAGAAAATTCCTAAAAATAAAATCAAGAATTTAACGACCAAATTTGGACAACCACCATAAAAATAATTTCATTGCTGAAAGAAAGAAAAAAATTCGTTTTTATTTTTTTTTCCAAATGTAAAAACGAATTTTTTTCTTTTTTTGTGGAGGAAAGAAGAAGAAGAAAAGGTTTTTTTCACTTTGCAATGAAAACATTTTGTGGTCGTTGTCCAAATTATGTCGTTAAATTCTTGATTTTAAATTCAGGAATTTTTTACATTAACTTGATTATTGGACGTTAAAGAAATGGGTTTTAAATTTAATTTCAACTTTATTTAAATATCTTGAGTTTTAATTTGGCTGACTTTGATTGGAAGTGATTTCTATTTCAGGTTTGTTTGTAAGGGAAGAGCATCGGGGCAGCGTTGCTGTTCCTGCCAGCTACAAGCTTTATTTTTATTTTTATTTCATTTTTTATTTTATTTTTAACTTTCTTTTTATTTTATTTTTGTTTTTGTTTTTATTTTTATTTTATTTCTATTTTATTTTTGTTTTATTTTTGTTTTAGTTTTATTTTACTTTTATTATATTTTTGTTTTCTTTTTATTTTATTTTTATTTTATTTTATTATATTTTTTACATTGATATGAGTGCTGTATGACTGCCGAAACGTTGGTGA
>JAAAKG020132638.1:0-14439 GCA_010014905.2 Druon quercuslanigerum
AAAATAAATTTCGGTAACCTGATATTCGCTATTTTAATTTTCGATCACTTGAACCATCGGAAAAATGACTGGGTGTCCTTCTGAAAGTCATTCAAACACCTATGGCCTATGGCCTGAGTACATATTTGGACCTAAAATTTTCCAAACTTTTGATTGCCGATGCCAAAGATTGGGATTCCCATTTTAAAAACACAAAATTAACCTTGAGGGTCAAATTCAAGGTCAAATATAAGGTCACCCTTAGATTTGTCGTTAAATGTTACTCCGAGAAAGACCTTGACCTTATGAAATACAGAGCCGTCCCATTAACCTAATTTGGGCCTTACTTAAGTTAGAATGACCTTCAGCAGACCTGCAGAGTCACACCTGACCTGGTGATTGTTGTTCCTTTCAATTTTTGTAATATTTAGGAATTTTTAAAGATGGAAATTTTTACAGAAAGCATTTTACGATAAGCATACATTTTTTCTGGATCATATTCCTTGGTCACTTTCTTAATATTCTATTGATTGAATGCGATCATGTTCTTTAATTTTACATATAATAAAGAAGCAATTTGTTTACATGTTTAATAAAAAATCAGAAATAACAAAATATTACGAAAAACATAACTTATGACATCATTTAAAGAAAATCAGGAGAAAAAAGGATTTTTTTCGACCTTTAAATGCCCAAGTTGTAATTTTTTTGGTATAATTTGTTTGTAAAATTAATAAAAAATATCAGATGATAGTTTTCTATCACTAAGCATCGCTGACCACATAATTTGAGGATAATTAAGGGAAAAGGTGATTTTTTCTGCCTTTATATGTCCACACTAGGCATTTGTTTATAAAATTAATAAAAAATATCGGATGACAAATTTTTATGATCGAGAACATATTATTTTCCCGGTGAAAGCAAATAATTTTAACGTAAAAATTGACTTCGCAAACGAAGCATTTATAGTGTAGACAATTTGTTAAGCTAATTTTTTTATAACAATTAATTTAACGATCGCATTTTTTTGCTTCTAAATACTTTATTAAAATAAATAAATACTTTATAACAATAAAAATTTAAACAATTTTTTTAAAAATTAGGCCACCTAAATCCCTTCAAAATTTAATGCTGAATTTTTAATCAGTAAAATTCCTGAAAATAAAATCAAGAAACCATCGAACAAATTTTAACAACTACCATAAAATGTTCCTATTAAAATTTGAAAAAAACAAATAGAGAAAAACAACTTTTTTTCCTGAAAAAGAGAAGAAAATAATTTTCCTCATTGGAAAAAATAAAAAGGTGGAAATAAAAATGAAAAGGCAACAAACCAAAACCGCTTTATTCTTTTTTATTTTTATTATTTTTATTTTATTTTAGCTGATTTTTTTTTTAAATTCAAAAACAACATTTATAAACAGGGAGG
This sequence comes from Druon quercuslanigerum, assembly GCA_010014905.2. Classification (NCBI taxonomy): domain Eukaryota; kingdom Metazoa; phylum Arthropoda; class Insecta; order Hymenoptera; family Cynipidae; genus Druon; species Druon quercuslanigerum. The sequence goes on from JAAAKG020132638.1 coordinate 1,409, forward strand.
TCGCTGGGCCGGGAAACCGGGAAATAACCGGGGATTTTCTGAGACCGGGAAAAACCGGGAAATGACCCGGAATTTATTTATTGACCGGGAATTTTACAAATTTTCTATTTTTAATTTTATATCTAATTTAAAGAATCTTAAAGTGCAGTCTCAAAGACATAAACAATTAAAAATTAAAAGCTTTCAAAGTCGAATTTTTTTTATAAAAAACCGCATTATTCTTTGAAAAAAGTGTTTGTCCTTAAAAAAATGTACAGGTGCGATTGAAACTGTATAAACTATTTTCAACTTAAAAATAATTTAGCAGTAATATATTCGTAATTAAAGGCTTTTATTACATTAATAATATTGTTTCAGTCTAAATTATTCACTTTTTATCCCATTTAATTTTAAATTTGGTAATTAGAAAAAAAATTATTTAATATTCAGCAATATTAGATTGTTAATTTAATACAAGTTAAATTTATCAATTAAAGAAAACAATTTTCATTTTAATTCTTTGACAAAGAAAGCTTTGAATTGCTAAAATTTTAAAAAGCTTTTTAACATTTAACGCTACTATTTTTATTATTTTATTTAAAAAATGTTTAATTTGTAAGCGAAGTTAACAAATTTGTATGTAAAAATAATAATTGAACACTTATTTTTTGTAGAAATAGTTTGAATAATTTGAAGAGATATTTAGAAGTTTTGAAAAGATAAAAAATTAATTTAAAACTTGAAGTGATGATGAAATGATGAATAGAATATTTCCTACAACTTTTAGAAAATCCTGCAAATTAAGAAAAATCCTTAAAATCTTCCAGGGGCTTTTTTAACAATTTTTGAAATCTTCTAAAATATTTTTAAATATTCTGTTAAAATAATTGTTCAAAATGAAAAATCATTTTTGATTTTCCCAGGAATATTAGGAAATTTTTTTTTATTATTTTGAAGCCTTTCACAATTCTGAAAAAGCTTCTAAATTTTTTGCTTGAAATCTGCAAAAATCTACATTTTTTTAAAAATTAGGTTGTGTTTAAATTATTTCATATAATTTCAAGTTCTAAATTAATTTTGAATGCTTTTAAAACTTCTAAGTATCTTTTAAAATTACTCTATTTTTCTAAACATAATAAGTGCTAAATTTTTATTTATAAATCCATATTTGTAGGAATTTTTTTTAATTTGCAAGATATTCTCGAACTTGTAGGAACAATTCAATTGCTTTGACTTTTCGAAGCAATTTTAAAATCAATTAAATTTTTAATTTACAAAATAATTTTAAATTTGAAAAAATTTAAAACAACTTCTAGATTTCTCAAGATTTTGAAATAGAATTTCAAAGCTTTTCAAGGATGCCTAAACTATTTAAAATAAAAATAATTTAACTTCTAATTTTAGAACTTTTGTACAAAAAAATGTAATTTCGCAATTCTTAATGTTTCTAGGCTAAAATAACTGAATAATATAATTTTGAAAATTTTTAAAGGCCATTGATTGATTCTTACTTTTAAAGTAATAAAAATGTTAGCGTGGATTTATATTTTTGGAACTTAATATAAATTTTGAACTTTAAAACCATACATGAATATTAATTTTAATTTAAAAAGAGGGAAAAATAAATAAAATTGCAGGGCTAGTAAAAAAATTCTTATAATATTATTATTTTTAATAAAAAAGCAATTTAATTCAACCAAACGAGATAAATGTTCAAAAAAATAACCCATTGATTTTTTCCTACAAAAAAAACAGTTGCATTTTTAACCATAAAAAAAGATTAAATTTCTATCAAATGATGAATTTTTAGAAAAATAGATGAATTTTAAACCAAGAAAGATTTAACTTAAATTCTCAACACCAAAATATGGTTTTTCAAAAATAAAGTTGATTTCAAACTAAATAATTGAATTTTATACGACACTGAATGAATTACTGAGCTTAAAAGACGAAATTTCAAAAAAACACTTATAATTTTCAATAAAAAAGCATAACTTTTTTACAAAAAAATTAATTTTATATGAAGTAGCTGAATTTTTAATAAAAAAAGATTTTAATATTTATTCAACATTAACCAACAAGATAAATGTCTAACAAAAAGTTTAATTTTCTACGAAAAAAGATGGTATGTTACAAAATAATAATATGAATTTTAAACCAAATAGTATACTTTTCAACCCGAAAAGAATATACTATTTGGAAATTTTTAAAGCTAGAAAGAAGATTTTTTTAGAAGCCTGTTGAATTTAAAAAAAAAAGTTCATCCAAATAGTTAAACTTTAAAGCTAAAAAAACTGCTCTTTTTTAAAGACAGTTGAATTTTCATCAAAAAAATAATTTATAAATAAGAAAAATGAATTTTCATTGAAAAAGAAAGAATTTTTTTAAAGTTGACTTAAAATAAAAAAAGTCATTTATTTAACAAGTTTAATTTTTTAGAAAAAAATCATTTTTAGGTCAGAAATATAACATTTTGTCCAAAAAAAAGATGAATTTTCAATCCATAAAGACGAATTTTCTATTAAAAAAGTTTAATTTCTGATGAAAAAGATTAATTTTTTTCAAAAAGTTTATTTATTAAACAGAATTATGACTTTTTAACCAAAGAATTTTAATTTCTTAGTCCAAAAGGACTGATGAAAAGATGCTTTTTCTACCAAAGAAGATGAATTTTCAATGCAAAATGACAAATTTTGTGTAAAAAAAGATGACTTATTTAAAAAAAATAGTTAAATTTTAAAGTTGCAAAGATTTTTTACGCAAAAGAGACGAATCTGTTTTGAAGACAGTTTAATTTTTAAGAAAAAAGTTCAATTCTAAATAAAAAAGATGACTTTCTGGCCAAAAAATGATGAATTTTCAGTACAAATGACGAATTTTCTATTCATAATTACATTTCTCATGACAAAGATAAATTTAAACAAAAAATTCATTTTAAATAAGAAATATAACTTTTTCTCCAAAAAAGATGAATTTTTAATCCAAAAAGACAAATTTTCTATTTAAAAAAGTTTAATTTCTGATGAAAAAGATTAATTTGATCAAAAAGTTCATTTTTTAAATCAGAATTATAACTTTTTGACCAAAGAATTTTAATTTCTTAGTCCAAAAGGATTGGTTTTCTATTAAACTATTTTAATTTCTGACGGCAAAAATTAATTTGATCAAAAGGTTTATTTTTTAATCAGAAATATGCCGTCTCAAACAAAGAATTTTAATTTATTAATATAAAGGTAAAAATTTCCTACTTAAAGCAGATGCTTCGAAAAAAAAGATAAATTTTAACACAAAGTTCATTTTCACATAAGAAAGATTAATTTTTAATTTAAAAAAAAAAGAAAAATGGACTATTATAATTATTTAACACGACACCTTATAACACTCATGATTTAACAAGCTGAAAAGACAAAATTTAAAACAAAAAACAGGTTTAATTTTCAATAAAAAGGATAACTTTTTCACAAAAAAAGTTCATTTTAAATTTTTTAGTTGAATTTTAAACGAAACAGTTTAATTATCTACGAAAAAAGATGAAATTTTACAAAATAAAAATACGAATTTTCAACCAAATAATGCTTGAAGATAAAAAGACTGCTCTTTTTTAAAGACAGTTGAATTTTCAACAAAAAATAATTTATAAATAAAAAAGATGAATTTTTCATCAAAAAGAAGGAATTTTGTAACAAAAAGTTAACTTTTAATGAAAAGCATCATTTTTAACAAAGTAGTATAAGTTTGAACACGCAAAGATTAATTTTCGACAACGAATGCCAATAAATAGAAAAGATGCTTTTTCTATCAAATAAGATTAATGTTTAATACAAAATTACGAATTTTTAACCACCAAAAAAAAAAAAAATTTCTATCAAAATATGAATTGCTATCAAAAGATGAATTTTAAACCAAGAAAGATTTTTATACGACACTAAACGAATAATCAAGTTAAAAAGACGAAAATTTAACAAAACACGTTTATTTTTAATAAAAAAGGATAACTTTTTTACAAAAAGGTAATTTTAATTGAAGTAGTTGAATTTTTAACCAAAAAAGATTTTAATATTTAGTCAAAATTAGTTGAATTCAACCAAAAAGATAAATATCCAACAAAACAGTTTAATTTTCTACAAAAAAAGATGGCATTTACAAAATAATAATATGAATTTTTAACCAAATAGTACACTTTTCAACCCAAAAAGAATACTAAGAGTACTAGTACTATTTAAAAATTTTTAAAGCTAGGAAGACGATTTTTTTAGAAGTCTGTTGAATTTTCAACAAAACAATAATTTTTAAATAAGAAAGTTGAATTTTCAATCAAAAAGGAGGAATTTTCTTAAAAAGGTAACTCAATGAAAAACATCATTTTTTAAAACAAAATAGAATAAGTTTTAACACGCAAAGATTAATTTTCGACATCGAATGTCAATAAATGGGAAAGATGCTTTTTCTACCAAAGAAAATTAATGTTTAATACAAAATGATGAATTTTGTACAAAAAAAGATTATCTTTTTTGAAGGCAGATTTATTTTTAAGAAGAACGTTCCTTTTCAAATAAAAAAGATGACTTCAGTACAAAAGAACGAATTCTCCTTTTATAACAACTACATTTCTGACGAAAAAGATAAATGTTAACAAAAAGTTCATTATTGAATAAGAAATATTACTTTTTGTCCAAAAAAGATAAATTTTCAGTGCATAAAGACGAATTTTCTATTACAAAAAGTTTATTTTTTTATGGAAAAGATTAATTTGATCAAAAAGTTTATTTTTTAACCAGAATTGTGAATTTTTCACCTAAGAATTTTAATTTATTAGTCCAAAAGGCTGAATTATTTATTACAATTTTTTAATTATTGACGAAAAAAATTAATTTGATCAGAAGGTTTATTTTTTATTCAGAAATATGACTTTTTAAACAAAGAATTTTAATTTTTCAATCCAAAAGGACGAATTCCTATTAAAATCAGTTTAGTTCCCGACAAAAAGATGAATTTTAATAAAAGGTTTATTTTTAAATAAAAAAGGTGAATTTTAAATTCAAGAAATAGGAACAATGGACTATTATAATTATTTAACACGAGCTAATGAACCGAAAGTTATAATTGCATACAATTGCATCAGATTACAAATATAACGACACTAAATAAATTATTAAGCTAAAAAGACAAAGCTTCAAAAAACTTTTACACAAAATAACTTTTTCACAAAAAATTTAATTTTAAATGAAGTAGTTGAATTTTTAATGAAACAGTTTAATTTTCGACGAAAAAAGATGGCATTTTACAAAATAAAAATACGAATTTCCAACCAACTAATGCTTAAAGATAAAAAGACAGCTCTTTTTCAGACAGTTGAATTAAAAAAAAAAATTATGAATAAGAAAGATGAATTTTCAATAAAAAAGGAAGAATTTAAAAAAAGTTAACTTTCAATGAAAAATATAATTTTTTAACAAAATGTTATAAGTTTTAACACGCAAAGATTAATTTTCGACAAAAAATGTCATTAATAAATAGCAAAGATGCTTTTTCTACAAAATAAGATTAATTTTTAATGCCAAAGAGACGAATCTTTTTTGAAGACAGTTTAATTTTTAAGAAGAAAGATCCTTTTTAAATAAAAAAGACAACTTTCTGGCCAAAAATGATGAATTTTCAGTACAAAAGACGAATTTTCTATTCATAAAAATTAAATTTCTGACGAAAAAGATCAATTTTAACAAAAAATCCATTTTTTAAACAAGAAATATAACTTTTCATCCAAAAAAGATGAATTTTCAATAAAAAAAAATAATTAAAAATAATTAACCAATGTTGTTAAATATTCTACTAGACCAATAGTATTAAATTTTTATTAAATAAAAAATTTTGAAAACCAATTCCATTTTTTTAAACAATTGAAAATTAATGAATCAATGTTACTAAATATTCCACTCTGCCTATAGTAATAATTTTTAAAGGAAGAAACGAATTAAATAAAACCGAATTTATGAAAAAAAATATTTTTACAGAAATGGGATTAGTTTAAATAGTTAAAAATTATTTAACTAATTTTGCTAAATATTCCACTAGTTCAATAGTAATAATTTTTATTTTAAAAAACTTCAGACATAAAAAAATTTCATTTGTATAAACAATTGAAAATAATTTAGTAAATGTTAATAAATATTCCACTAGACCAATAGTAATAATTTTTAAGAGAAAAACGAATTTTCGAAAAAAAATTCAGACAAACAGTTGAATTTTCAAGAAAAAAATAATTTACAAATAAGAAAGATAAGGGAGAATTTAAAAAAAAAGTTAACTTCTAATTAAAAATATAATTTTTTAAACAAAATATTATAAGTTTTAACACGCAAAGATTAATTTTGACAGCAAATATCATTATTAATAGGAAAGATGCTTCTTCTACCAAAGAAGATGAATTTTCAATGCAAAATAGACAAATCTTTTTCGAAGACAGTTTAATTTTTAAGAAGAAAGTTCCTTTTTAAATAAAAACAATATGACTTTCTGGCCAAAAAAAATATGAATTTTCAGTACAGAAGGACGAATTTTCTATTCATGACAATTACATTTCTGACGAAATAGATAAATTCATCATAGATAAGTTCATTTTTTAATCAGAGTTATGACTTTTTGACCAAAGAATTTTAATTTCTAAGTCTAATTGACAATTGTCAGACCAATCACACAGTGAATAGGGCCACTTCTGTTTAGTAGAATGGCCCTACTGGTTCAGGAGAACCATTACCCCGAACAAACTGAACCATTTCATCAACAGTATAGTTAAGCTCTTCTGCACACTCCGCGCTTTCTGCGCAGTTCCGCGCGTGTGCAGCTTAGAAAAATACGGCACCCACATTTACGAGCGGCTGATCTATGTAAGTTCGGGGTAACCAGTGCCCCGAATCTGGAGCGGACGCCACACCAAGCCGAAGTGCAGCAACTCTCTCACAACTAGCGCGACGATTTCACCGATGACTTTAGGATTTCGGATAAGTTATTCGACGCTCGTCATGAGAATTCTTCAGTGAATAGCCCCTCGAAAACCTGCAATAAACTCAGAATCTCCTCGCCTCATATGACTTTTGGCTTACGACTGTTCCTGTTCAGAGACTAAATAAATCGCAGAGTGCTATATTTTTGCTTCGCTGTCATTATTCCCTTTTTTCCTCCGCGGAAGCTCCGCCACACAAAAGCCAAGTCGAGCCATTTCCCTCATAATGAAGGTATAAAACTGTAGACGACGTTTGCGTCTAGCGCCGAGGGCGAAAATAAAAAAGTAAAAATTGTGAAAGGGGTGGAAAAGGGTGAGACCAAATTTTCCATCTCCAGCATTCAGACTCGTGAATAAATACCTAGTCTCGCAAAAAGAAGAGTGTTGACTCGTTTTGGCATTGCGTTCAAAATCCATCTGCAAAAGCGGTAGGCAAATAATAATAAATGGACCATTTTAATTACGCTGAGGCGAGTCATAAATGGAGAGAAAAGCCATTACTTTTAGCTTTCCTTATATTTGCTTTTCTGGCTCGCGAAAATAATATTTTCAAGCCATTTCAAATATCAAACAATTTTTTCGCGGAAGCTACTACATAATAGCTCAAATATCTTGACTCATCTCTCACGGCGGGGCTGAATAATTTTATATGAAAAGTTCGAGGACTCTCAAGTTACGAGTGGGAAGTTGTTGTAAATGGTGCCTATAATCAATTTTTCATGAACTTAAAATGTTCCTCTGAGCCGTTTTTTTTATTTGTGAAAAAGTCATTAAAATTTCTATGTATAATAAATTAAACGCTAAATAAGCTTGTACAACCATACGGTAATATTACCTCAATAAATTTTTACAAATTTAAACAATTTACATCTAGCGACGTTTCGACCTTAATCTGTCGGTCAACCTCAGATAAATTATACCTAATACAAATTGATATAAAAAAAGTTAACTAATTAAAAAAATTAACAGTATTGTAGAAAAAATAATATAAAGCAACCGTTGAATTACCTCATATTTTATACACTTATAGAAAGTCAAAAATTGTTTTTCGATATAAAAAAGTATTTGAAACGGTTTTGATATCACTTTCAGGTACATAATTTTTTGGTGGAAAAACCTCAAAAAAGAATGAGCCCCATAATAATTAGGGTTACATTTTTTTTTACTAAGCGAGACCACAATAGTCAAATGACGGACAACCAAGTAGTGGTGACAGAAAAGGAATTAGAATATTCAATTTATTATACCATGGTAACATTGAGTTATATTGTGTATTTCTGTTTTTGAATTAATAGAATATTTCTTATATTTATTAATAAAAATCGATTCTAAAATTCTCCGTTTTCTAAGTTTTGTTTTCTTTTGATAAAATCTTTATATTATCAAAATCAAAATCAAAAAGGTGATCAAAATTCCACGGATGTTGTGAAAAAGCCTATGTTTAAATTGCCAATCCTGAAATCTCTTTTGTGTTCAGTTATTCTTGTTTTTAATCTTCTACCTGTTTTACCAATGTATATTTTATTACAACTTTTTCATTCTTGTTTATAAAGCAATTTTCCAATTTATGATTGTTTTTGAAATATACATTAATGTTAAATGTTTTTAAAGCATTTATTTTTTCTTTGATGACACTTTCTATAAAAGGTAGTGGATAATTATTTTGTTGTAATGTAATTTTTAATTGGTTTAATTTTCTTCCCTAAATATAAAATCGCTAAGTTTTATGCATGTGTCTACTAGTCCTTAAATTAATCCATCTTTTTGGTTAAATTGATGGTGTGAATTATAATTTAAATATTGCCTTGACCATTAAGATTTTTTGTACCAATTGGTAATCGAAGCTTCATTTTGAGTTTTTATGATTGATATATCCAAATAATTTAAGGTGTTATTATTTTCCAATTCAAGAGGAAATTGTAAAGATTCTTTAATACTATTAAATGCATTAATTAATTCTTGAATTTTATCAGTGGTAACTATAGTGAAGATTTTGTCCACGTACCTTTTATAAAAAAGTGCTTTAAAAGCTAGTTTTGATAATGCTATATTTTCTAGATGCTCTAAAAAAAATTGAAAGCAACTGGAGATAAGGAAGATCCCATAGGACAACCTGATATTTGTTAATAAAACTTTTGGTTAAAAGGGAAAACAGTATTATTAAATACTGTTCTAACAGCTATTAAAATTTCAGAATTAGATAGTTTTGTTAAACTTTATATACTTGTAATTTTTTTCTATGCAATCAAAAAGTAAATTTAACGGTATGTTGTCAAAGATAGAAACCACATCTAAAGATAATAATGAGCAGGTAGTAGGTACTTGAATATTCTTAATTTTAACTTTAAAATCCCAACTATCTTTAATGAAAGAGTGAGTTGTACCAGAAACAGCTTTCAAAATTTTGGATAAAAATTTGGCTAAATTTTAGGTAGGTGATCCTATAGATGAGGAAGAGCTAAAGCCTTAACAACAACACTTTCGTGATTTTTTAAACGATAAGCTAAATTCTCATTTATATACCTTTTATTTTCCCATCTTGATATAATATCATTGTATTTGTTTTCAATGGTTGGAACTAAGCTGGTGTTAACTTTTTTGTATAATATGTTATTTTGCAATAGATTTGTAACTGTTTTGTTAAAACCATTTCTATTAGCTGCATCTGAAATGTTACCTTTGTCTGTTTTGACAAATATTATCTCTTTATGGTAATTTTGAAATTTTGTAACTGTTTCAGAGATTATTAAATTTTTTTTGCGATTTAAAATTAAATCTGTAACTTCTTTTCCAACATTAGCCTTTTTATTATCTTCGTCAACATTTCTTATACATTCTTCGATATTTGCAATTTTATTATTAGATGGAATTTTATCTGAATTGTAAGGAATAAAAAATTTAATGTTAATGCTTATTCTTCTTTAGCACTTATAGATAATGTAATTATTTACTTTATCGATTTTTAATTATAATCTTTAAACAGTTAAATAATGAACGAAATGATCCTTCAACGAATTATAGATTTGTTTACATGAAACTAAATGCATGTTTCTTTGTTCACATCAAATGACTGTAATGGTATGTATATTTCCTTGCCTACGCATAACTATATACATTCTTCTATTTCATGATACAAAACGTAAATAATCTTTAAAACTGTTTCAATACCATTCTGCAGTTCAATATTTTCGAGTTGTATATATTGTTATCAATAATATAGTCAGTTCGTATCATTGAGCATCAAAATTAAATTATGTCTCGTACCTTTAGTTAGTGGATAAAAAATAAAAACAGTACCTCTAATCAAAGTGCTTACGATGCTACCCAGTGATTGTCGTTTAAATTGTGCTTGTTGTGTAAAGAGAAAACAAGAATTTTTTTTTAAATAACAGATACACCTGAAAAATTAATTAATAAGCATGTCACTTATGACAGCATCGTTGAACAATTGCCGAAAGCACTATGTGCTAATTGTAACAAAAAAATTTATACAAAAAAAAATCTAATAATAATTTTATTGTGATGCCTGTGATTATCCTAATTTTAAGCTAGATAATAATACTCAGTCAAGTTTTGGAAAACCGTGTTCTTGTGAATTATGTATTATAGTGAAAGATCAAAGTAAATATAACTTTTCAAGAACATCTGCTACAATCATTCGAAAAAATCAAAGAAACAAAACTCTGCAAATAACAAATGTAAAAAATGTTTATCAATTATCGCAAAAGGTAAACGTCATAATTGTTCAAAAAGGAATAAATGCAAAACTTGAATTCATCATTAGTAATTATAGAAAAATCTACCGATAAAACGCGTCAAAATAATGATTCGATATCATTATCAATAAAACAAGGTAAACCAATGGCTGTTAGTGTTTCATGAAACAAAAAAGAAGCTAAACAACGGATGATATCCGCTAAAAATTTACCAATAATTAGTACTTATTTTGGTTTGTCAACTAACACAACTTTAGGAACCGCTAAATCACTTCGGAGTGCAACGAAGAAAAAGAAAAATATTTGAGCCCAATCTAAAAGAAAAAATCAAAGCTTTAAAATATTCACTTGACTCCCGTTTTGATGTAACAAAATGCCAGTTAATTAGCTCTAAAAAGAAAAACACGCCAAAAGAAGAATATTTTGTATTTTTTTAAAATATTTAAAAACTAATCATAAATAGCAATAAGACATAAATATCAACAAAACAGAAAAAATAGGAAGAAATAAGGAATAAGTCAACCAAAACCAATCTCACACTCTTTCCCTTTCTCCGTCCTTTTTATACTATTTGGGGACCAACATGTTTCAGGGACAATTCAGACCTGTGAACTGAAAAGAAAATATTTCAATGGATATTATCTAAAATATGAATAATTATTTAAAAATTGTATCTACGAATGTCAATCTTCAATAGTCACACTTGAGAGAGATTTTTTAAATGTTTCAGTACTTATATCTAATTTTTCTTAATTTCTTTTGTTTGTGAAATCAAAAATATTTCTTTCGTTAATGTCAAAAATCTTTTCAGGACACTCTTCATGAATTTTGCATTATATCAAAAAATCTTTTTGTAATATAGTAAATCTTAGTTTTTAACTAATAGTAGAAAATTCTTTAATAATTTTACAGGCCCTTCGATAACATCAATCCCATTACCCGAATTTCAATTAACTTTAATGAAATCCATTTTATATGTACCAAAAAACAATCATGTTCTAGCACAATCTTATTTGCTTATTAATTTATTATTTATTTTAAGCAATGATTAGGATCATTTTCACAAAGAGCATTTTTAAAACTCTAGTTTATATATTGTTTTCACATTATAACTTCAAAAATAACTTCAAAAAGAGAAAGAAAAATTCTTAGAGATTGCCAGATTTTCAAGAAGAGATACTTGTTACATAAAGAGGGAAAGAGAGAGAAAGAAAGAGAAAGAGAGAGTAAATAGAGGGGAAGAATGCGATAGAAAATTTTAGTATTTAACCTTCTTATAGAAAAAATGAAGGACTTAATTTTTAGGACCGACACTAATTCATCCTGACCCAGACCACTTTTAAAACGACACATGTTGACCAAGATTTCAAACTGGATTCAAAAAGAAATTTATTTTTTACGAATTTCACCAAAAAAAGTTTTTGACTTATTATTTTATTTAATACTATGAAAATATTTAACAATATCTATCATTATGAATTTAAAGAAGCAACAAAAAACATGATATTCAGAGACTATATTAAAAACAAACATAAAATATCACACAATTAAATCATGGAGATATTGTTATAATCATATTGATAAAAATGTGAAGGTACACGTACATAAGAAGAAAATGCACATAGTTTAATATATGGTATTCATCCTCAAAAAACTTTTGGTTATATGTAGTGAGGGTATAGTGAACTTATTTTTGATAAGTTTTGTGGTTATTTTATATTATAATTATATAAATATGTACATCTCATGAGTAACCTTATTTTTTGAATAAGTATCTAGGATGGCATCTTAAATATGTTATATTTTAGCAATATGATACATATACATATATACACCCTGAGAATATGTACAATGATGTATATTGAGGAAAAAGATCATAGTGCTCAGATTATACGCATTTTTGGTTGATTTAGAACCAATGTATTTGGATTATGATATTATCAAAAATATTGAAAATTAATAATCCAAACATATCGTTATCAAGAGAACAAGGTAGACCAATGGCTGGTAGTGTTTCACGATACAAAAAGTAAGCTGAACAAGGGATGACATTCGCTAAAAATTTATCGAAAATTAGTGCTAATTTTGGTTTGTCAACTAACAGAATTTTAGGAATCACTAAATCGTTTCGAAGTATAACGAAAAAAAAATTGAACCTAATCTAAGAGAAAAAATCTGCCCGCCTCGCGGGCACATTCTCATCGCGCGCTTCGCGCGCGGCTCGCTTCGCTCGCAACCTTGAGCCTTAGAAACTGGTAGAATTTTACAATATTAATTTAAGAGATTGTTAAAAATTTTGGTTTCAAAAACTTGTGTTAAAAAGGCGAATTTGGACC
>JAAAKG020132639.1:0-14438 GCA_010014905.2 Druon quercuslanigerum
CTTTGACTATAGTCCGTCAACGAAAGAAAAACAGGAGAAGGAATCTTCAAGGCCCTGCCCTCCTGCCCCCCCACTAACCTACACCCTTCTTGAACCCCCCCCCCCCCCCCCCTTTCGAACAAGAAACGAAGAACAAAATAATATAAAATGGGTGTTGGCGCGCGCAGCGCGCAGATGTGTTAAGCCCCATTAGTACTTTTATAATCATAAGAATATTAACTTAAGAGCTCTGCTATCATTTTTGTGCGAGTCATTTTGTGTTCACAAAGGACCGGCGAGTTGTTTCTGAGTACATATTCCCGTTACAGCGGGCCAGTGTGCTACACTTGTTTTAGCTGTTATTTTGTTTCTTTTAATTGGCCATTGCTTTCTGCGTACACATTCACGATACTGCGAGGGAGATTTTTTTTTATAGGAGGGGAAACCTTGCATAGGCACCCAGACCAGCAATCGTCTATCTCAGCAGTAAACTACTCAAATAGACGATTCTTGGTATGGGTAGTGTCAGATTCTTACTTTTTTATTTTCTCTTTTAACCATGTTACTTCATGTATGAGTGAACGTTAGACCCACTACATTGTATAGTCAGTCTATTTTTTTTTTGGTACAGTGTTAGTAGAGTGTGTATACTAAAGCAATTCCTAATTAGGTGCTTGAATTCTATAATTGTAAATCTTTAATCACAATGGCATTTAGAAATATCTTATGGTGTTACGTTTGTGATGGACGATTTGCTTCTCGTCTCGTGACTCGAATCGACGGAGACGGGAATGCAGGCAAAAGGGAAATCGCTATTCACAGACTAAATGGATTACGAAGACCGCCATTAGAAGTGACACATCTGATAAAGATATAATCTAATTGCAATCGATCGATTTGTAACGAAATCGCTGCTATGGATGAGGATCCCATATGTTTAAGACTGAATGTCTTAACGCAGACTACAGGTAACACTTGCCTTCTCTGCAATTCCGCTGATAATACACACAGATTACCAGTCGAATGCAAAGTAAATGTTTTTATTTTATGCAATATTTACATCCCGAAAAACGTAAGATCATGTCCGCATCATTTAACAGATGAAGGTTTAATTCTGCAGCCACTTTTACAGGGCTTACGTTTCATTAACAGGCCATACGTAATGAGAGGCGCACTGCGGAAAGCATTTTTGGAAGGACTTCATAACGCAGCTTAAAGTCAGACTAGACTTGCTGACGAAAATAGCCTGCATGACACTGAATTTGAATGTCTTTGTCCTGTAACCAAAGAACAGTTTCGAGAATTGTTCACTTTTTGTGATAGAGTGCCCCGTGAAGGTGGTTACAATTATGTGGAAGAGAGATTTGCTGATGTTTTTATATAAACTGCGTGAAGGTCTATCGGATGCTTTTCTCAAAGTCATGTTCCAATATCCAAGTAGACAGTCAGTTTCGTACCTAACAGCATCGGATTTGACGCAATCGTGAGAGAACATTATATTGCCAGGCATGTTATTTATTTCGCAAATCAATTACATAATCCGGAATAACAAAATCCTTGAGTTATTGCGTGTATTGATGGCTCTTAATTTTACACTCATAAGAGCAGCAACTTCAGGGCTCTGCGACAGTCATATTGTGTTCACAAAGGATGGCACTTAGTCAAACCTGTATTAATAGTTGCGCCTGATGGTTACATTCTCGACATACAAGGACCGTAGTTTTCTGACAGCCTTAATAATGATGCTGCTACATTACAACATGAATTCCCAATAGACGCTGACAGAATGAGAAGGTGGTTCCAAGAAGACGATATTGTCATTGTTGATAGGGGATAACGAGATGCCACTATTCTTTTGGCGCGTATGGGTATTATCTGGAAAGTGCTAGCTCTTCTTCCACGACATCAGAATCAACTTGCAACAGAAGATGCTAACGAATCGCGTCTAGTGGCAAAGTCTAGATGGATCGTCGAAGATAGGAACGAAAACATCAAATAAATTTCCAAATTCTTTCAGCAAGTAGTACAGATACAACACATTCCTAACCTAGGCGAATTTTGTCGGATAGCTAGAGCTGTAATTAACAGATAACATCTAATAATTTTCATGAAAGGAGCTTATGCCGAAATAGCGAATGAATTACTTGAAAAATCTAAGGAACCGAATGTCGTGCAAGCGCTGGTTGAGGCAGAAAACCTTAAGACAAAGAACGCCCAACGATGGGTTAAATTAGATGCGGGCCAATTATTAGATTTCCCAGTCCTGACACTTGAATTCTTAAAAGAACTAACAGTTGGGGTTTATCATGTTAAACTTCACCTTCTTACGTGCAAGACAAACTGCAAAGAGACAATGACGAAAAATTCCACATTGAGATGCTGCAAGTAGATAATCGAGTACCACAGCCAGGATTTACAAGAATCAAGAGTTTTTTTTCGATTTCGAAACGCGTCTAAGCATGCCATGGACGATTATATGGCTGACGATTATGAACTTACTCCTCTAGGAGCATATTATTGTACATGCCAGTCAGGTGCTCAAACGCTTGGAACTTGTGCACATATAAGCAGTGTATTATGATTCTTGGTGTATGCTCGGCATCAAGAAAGAATTCGCTTTCCATCACAAAGACTGATTCAGACTGATTTATTGGCTAAATAATGAAAATAATAAACCTCGCTCAGGTTTTGCCTTCATTGGCTAGTATTTGACAACATCCTGGTCATAACTTACCTTTATTGGTCGGATATTGGCTCAGTTTTGCTCATATCTTGCTTTCATTGGCTAGATAATGACTAAATCTCGCTCATGTCTTGCCTTCATTGGCCGGATATTGACCAGGCCCCGCTCATGTCTTGCCTTCACTGGCTAGATAATGACTAAATCGCACTCTTTTCTTGCCTTAATTGGCTAGATATTAAAAACATCCTTCTCATGATTTTCCTTCATGGGCTGGCTATTGACTAAGTCATTCTCATTTCTTGCCTTTATGGGTTCTATATTGATTTCCTCTTCATATATTGTCTTTATTGGCTAAATATTAGCAATAAATGACAAGCTCACATTGAATGACCTTGAAAAATGACCTGTGTCTTAAGACCATGTCTTTCTTTGCATTTCCCCGTTAGAATCCAATAACTTTCATAGGAAACATTTTTTTCGCAGAGCTGCAGGTTTCAAGATATTTGGTAAAAGGGTTGGATGTTTAACCCTCTGTAACTCGATAATTGTCAATTTTCGGACTTTGCGCCCCATATAACTTTTGATCGAGACATTGAGGACTCAAATTTTACGAAATTTAATCAAAATCGACCGAAAGCCATTTCATGTACATTTGCTGCGGGGTCCTTTGACGAAAATACATTTATGCACTGCATGCATTTACAAATTTTTGTGGGATAAGTGTGCTAACAATAGCAAGGCCTGAGGGTCGAAATTCAAATTGAGGTCGCATGAGCATAATTCGAAAGATTATCGAATTTCATTCGACACGTGTCACGGCTTCTTTCAAATTAAGACAAGTTTTAAAAATATGAAAACATCTCTAAACCATTGGCGCTGGCATGGTGGTAGCGTGTCTGCTTCCGCATGCGCAGCTGTGGGGTTCGAATCTTTTGGCTAGAAAAAAAATGTTCTACATAAAAACATTCGAATTATTATTGTTCGTTTTAAATAATTACTTTCTTTTTTATTATTCATCATAATTTTTTTTGGCACCCCGTAGATCAGCATCCAAGTTAGGGCCAAATCTTGTATTCATAAGAAATTTATGACGACCCAACCTAAATAGTCAATGTTGACAGTCTAAGTGGGACCAACTATTGGCCGACCTTTGGACCAAATATGGCTCTACCATAGCGGGAACTATGGCAAATCCTTCGTCAATGAGTAACGCCGACTATCGGCACGACTCTGGGGAAAAGTAGGCCCAAGAGTCGATAGCGGAGTAGTAAGTACGTTGAACTTAATTTTTTCCGACCATTGGTCCAACTTTGGCCCAAATATATGGGCCGACCATCGGGCGAAATATCGAAAATATTTCTTGAAAGAGTAACGCCGATTATCTTCTAAACTCTGGGCAATAGTCAGCTAAGTAACCCCGGTGCAAAATTTGGTCGGATGCCAGAGATTGACCATCGGTTCAAAGTCTGCCTTGCTTCGAAGACCGATGCACGTTAACCAAAGTTGGGACGATAAGGTTTTTTTAAGTTACCACAGTTTGATCGACGTTATCAACTGACGTCGATAGCAGCAAACCTTCTTTTAGAAAAATGTTTTTAAAAAATTCTTTAAAACAAATGTTGACAACAAATGTTTGAAACAAATTTTAAAAAATATTGTTTGAAGAAAAATGTGTGAAATTTTTTTTTTTAAATTGTTGGAAAAATGGCTACGAAACGCTAAAAACTCTCATAAATTTAAATTATTTATTTAATATTTATTTCATTTCTATTCTTGTTAAAAGATAATTTATTTCACATCTACAAGATGTCGCATGATAAAAAAATTAATGAAAAAAAGAGTTAAAAAATTGTTTTTTTTTCATGTTTTGAGCTGTGGCTTATAAGGATGTTTTTTTCATTGACTTTCAATGCTGTGGGTATGGAGTTCTAGGCAAATTTTAGGAAATGGACTTCTAGGAAATAGATTCAGGTATAGATTTAGGTTCGAAACCCCGTAGCGTTAGAAATTTTATTTGTAATATAATGTTTAAAAATGCAATGAATTTATTCATTCCAAGCAGGGTCATTAAAATTTATAAAAAAAATACTCGCAATCAATTATTATTTATTTTTTAATACCTATTTTGTTATATCCTTAGAGTATAGCAATAAGGCTATGCCGATCTCGTTAAACCTTATGTCGGACCGATGGTGACAAAAAACCTCAGCCCAGCATGATCATTTCACTAGTTGGGCCGACGGCCATTCGGTCTTGATTCCTCTAGAATGAAACCGAAAAGCCTATGACAATGCCACCGAACGCCTCCTCGGGTTGCGGATAGAGGGCCCCTGTACCAAGGGTTTCTGCTGAGTATGGTTACAAAAAATTAATAGGCAGCCGCGGACAACTGTCCACGGGTGGTCCCGAAGGAATTAACCCCCAAGCGGAGTTGTCAAAACCGTGCCGAAAGCTGAATGGCACCTGGGCGAGGTGTCCAGAACGGTGACTCTAAAATACCGGGCGACCTCTCAGAGTACGAAGCCTTATCCCTGTATGCGGGCCTCTACAAGGATGGACAAACCCTTTTCCCTAGCTTCTCGTGGGAACAACAATGATAACACCAAACATAGTTGTAGTAAGTGCGGTTCAAAACAACAGAACACGCAGAGCGAAGAGACAAAATCACGACTTGCTAGAATGCTACGAAGCGAGTGTAACCCCTGAACGAGAGAATTACATGGCACGGCTGCATGCTCTGTGGTGCGAGAAACACCCAGAGCTATCGCACTTTTCGCGTCAACGTCTGCGAGACCATGCCGAAGTACTCCAAAAAAGGGGCTATGCAAGGGGAGCACCTACTCTGCCAGAGCTACAACAAGCCGGCATCAGAGAAAGAGAGGTGAAAAGACCAACCATGGGCAGGCATCCGATAGAGAACGAGCGGTGCTTTATGACCCGGAGAAACATTAACACCCAGGTTTCTCCAAATCCAAAAGATCTAGCGGAAATGGATGAAGAGCTTCGTGGACAATTTTCCGAATAATCCGACCTCTGGACTATTAATTGTTGTACGTATAATGAAACAAAACCAACGGTTCATCATAAGACCAAAAGACGAATGCATCAACTCGCCAAAAAGATAGGCTGGGCAAGACAGTACGCGTCCCGCGTTCAGTGTGTGATTTACTATATAACATCTGGCAGGAATTTTGCCGCTAAGATTCGAAAGTTCGCGCGCGAACTCTGGATCCGTTATCACACACTTAACAAGTCAAAGCTGCTGACCATCAGGCAGCATATTGATGAGAGAATACGGATACTATCTGACGCTAAGAGAAGTCTAGAGCGGAGACAGAGGAGGGTCAGAGAAAACCAACAGTTTCTCTCTGACCCATTTCGACTCTTCCAAGACCCTCCAGTTGCTGTCGACCACCCCACTATGGGCCAGACGTCTGAAATTTTTGCCAAAAATAAAGTTTGGAGTTTGAAGAGAGTCTACTATTTATTGATTTGTATATAGTTCAAAGTACTTTAAACTTGATTATTACATATATATGCATTGTTTATATCAATCCGTTTTGCGTTGATCATGGGAAATATGTAAAATCAATAATGTGCGATATAAGGCCGAAACTCCGAAACTTCACACCCAAATCAGAAAAATGAAAAAATTTTATTCACTATGATGTATACTTTAAGCCTAATGTGCACCATTTTTCCCGTTTGCACTTGCAAGCTTTTTTCCTGAATTAATCTGAACAATTTTAATATTTTTGCAAATAGACGATCATCTTAATTATTGTAAAGTAATTAAATAAAATATTATTAATAATAATGAATTAATAATAATTGTAATAATATATAGTTTAAAATGATAATTAATTTCAGTTAAATTGGTCTGATATCATTAAATTAATATAACTTGATGCCTTGAACAAAATTTTGTTTATTACTTAAAATGTAATAGTATTAATTAATTACTATTATATAATAGTTCTGTTGGAATCCTGTACTTGAAATGTTTCATAGTGATTTGAATTTATCAGCGTTAAATTAATAGTTCAGCTTTCTACTGCCAGGTGGATCAGTGAATTACCTTTCTGACCAGTAAAATGAAATTTCAGGTTATAAGTATAAGCCATGATACAACATTAATTACTATGGAGATGTCGCTTGAGACACTCTGTGCAGGCAAGTAATCTGTGTATTGACGTTTAGGTGATTATTAGATTTGTTTTCCAGTTTCATTTTCAATTTGAAATATATTTATTTATTACTGTAAAAGAATGTCGAAATTTAAAAAACGAGAAATCCTCGAATTGAGTCTGAAACTCCTTTAGAGGCGCTGGTTTTCATATTGGATGACCATTTAACAAAATCGATCTACACTTGTCGGTGATCAGAGTCTAAGGTATCTGGCGAATAGTTCAGATGCAAGAAGGCGTAAAGGAATCGAAAGATATAATATTGTACCAGAAACAGGCAGTTTAAAATGAAATGGAGAAACTTCAACATTTTGTCGTTGTTTCCGGTTCTAGTCGCATCATTATTCATTTTTCTCTGCATCTTACTATGATTGATAGTAAAGTATTAAGTATAATAACAAATACAAACTTAATGCAATCATGTCCACATATCATCTCCACAGAAATGTGGAGGATCAGTCAAAGCCGTGTGAGCTAACTTTTGCTTTCCTTACATCACCCGGATTGAAGTCGGGCACGTAGGGTTTCATTGTGGCATGTTAAGTCGGTGTCATTTCTACCTTAACATACCGTCCCCACATTTTGAGCAAAGACATTCCTGATGATACCTGCAGGGCGTGCCACATACATCTTAAGCATCTAGGACACATACTATCTAGTTGTCCAACGCATGTGGGAACGACCTACATGCAAAGGCTCAATGCGGCACTAAGAGTGATTTATTACCATCTCTGTCACTCTTACGGCATTGACCTTAATATTGCTCCGTCAAACGTTCCTGGGGAAATAGATTGAATTGTTGAGAATGAGAAGTGCCGCATATACTGGAACTTTATATTCTCGATATTTGTTTCTGTTGCACACTCGAGGCCTGATATTGTTCTCCTTGACTTCGAGAAGCGAACCATGTTCGTTATCGAATTTTCGGCACCAGCTGACAAAAACATGATAGTCAAGGAGAATGAAAAGCAAGAGAGGTACAGAGACCTTGTAAGGGAGTTGCGACGATTTACCCGGAATATTCTGTTAAATAATTCGCCTTATCATCGGCACTCCTGGAAGTGCCAAGGTTTCACTGGTCAATAGCCTGAAATGCATCCCTGCGTGTAAACAATATGCTAAAACACTTGCGGGGAAAATGCAGAAGGCGGCCGTCCTTGGGTCGCTCCGTTTCCTCAGGGTGCACGAGACTTTTACCGGATCGTCGTATTGATTCCGTCAGACTCTAACCGCCTATGTTATAGTAGTGTGACGTGGCTATAGCTGAAATTTTACCGCGATTTTACCTGCGGTTGAACTTATGAAAAACTTTAATATATATATAATATATGAAATACATACTTTCTCACCTTTAATTTTATGAAGTACATATTTTGGGGTGATAATAATAGTAATAGTTCGAACTTTTTGATTACATAAAAAAACGTTGTAGGCAAAAGATTCGAAACCCACAGCAGCGAACTTACAAGTGGATACGCTACCACCAGGCCCGCGCCGCTGGGTGAGAGATGTGCCGCGTGACTGAAACTAGTGTATCATGAAAGGTAGCCGCAATTTTCAAAAACTAATATTTTCAAAACGGGGCACCACTTAGAAAAAAGCCGTGACGCGTGTCGAATGAAATTTGATAATCATTCTAATTATGCAAATGTCATGTCTTATGAATTCTCGGGAACAAAACTTCCTGTTTTGTTCAAAGTGTTTCTGCGGACAAAAGATTAGCTCAGCGTCATTGAAATTGCTACGTGAAAGATCACGCTCATGCATAACAGCTTGTATTATTTAAAGTCATCATTTTCGCGAACGTGCACCTCAGGCCAACAACGAGGACGCAGGCTACTTGATACTGAGTTCGCTCATAACACGATTATTTTGGGTACAGCGCTTATCGCCGAGAATGAAAGAGATCCACGCCTAGTAATGGTTAGAAACCATGAAATTGTTGCTAACGCACATTTCACAAAAATTGAAAGCAACAGTCATCTATGGATCTGATTTTGGCTTTCCACATGACATCCAGATTGAACTTAGATACTAATTTTCTAACTTATTATACCATCGCCGAGTTTCATATGACGTTTTCTTAGATAGATAAATAGTGTGTTATGCATACCCTGAGAATCTAGAAAACATACTATCCAGCTGTCCTACTTAAGCGAGAACCATTCCACTTATGAAAAATAACAACAGTGTCTGTAGATAAAACAGTGTTTTTAAAATTATTTATTACGTACTGCTATTCAATACGGCCTACTTACCCTTTTATATATACTTTTTTTTTTGTTACAAACATGACATTAAGTGTAACATATGTTTTCAGAGTGTTATCTACTAAAAATATGCACCCAACTCACCATTTTAGTCACCCGTTATCCGCCTTCTTAGAACTGCGGACGCTCGCAGTTTCTCAGGGGATCACAGCGCGAGCGGTTGCGACAGTCGTCTTAGTAGGGCCGCGGGTGCACGATTACTCATTCAAGTATATTGCGCAAAATCATGCATTCCAATTGGAAACGGTTCAGGTGGCCCCAAATGTTTACGCTTCAATTCCCCTAAATTCAGTGCATGTATATTTGAAGGCAACCCCCCACACTGGACTCAAAGGGAGAGTTTGTTCGCACATTCTTAAATCGTAATGAGACCATACCACTGATATCTCTATGGATTAAAACCAAAAAATCAACAATATCCTGTCCCCAGGAAACTACTGGCTTCTATTCACCTACAAAAAATGAAATTATAGGATCTGAGTGTACGTAACTCATTCTATAATACCTCTTGCACAAATTATTTACAATCTACCTGTTAAGCGACAAAAATCATTCAAACATGAGAAATTGTCACCCGGTCACATTTCCCCAACTACATTTTCCCAAGTATATTAAGTAGTATGGTATAAATATATTGTTTTGAAATTTCCCCACAGCGAAATGTCACCGGTCAATGACAGTTTAAACACAAATGTTTTAACGAAAAAGTTAGATTTTTAAATTTAAATTAATTGACAGATAAGAATTTTTGAGCATACATTCCGAAATAAAAATGAAATGTATAAAATATTTGCTACAACGACGGTAAATAAGGTGAACGCATAGTTTATCAGACCGATAATGTTGTAGGTCACAGTGGGCTTAGGTTAAGGGGAATTATTTCAATACGGTTAAATATTTAGGGTATATTTAACTGCATATGTATTCTAAATATTATTTACTGTTTTATGTCAACGCGATATTTTTTGTAAAATTGTTTCTATTTTGTTTAAAATTAAAAAACTTCTGTCTTAATGCGCATGGGAAATGCAACGGAGCAAGGTACGTCATGGTGGCTCTTTCTGATCTGGAGAAGTCGAGTTTCTACAGAGAACGGCAGGACATCTAATGGCTTACCATCGTCCCTTAGAGAATTTGGAGTCTGCACCTTCGAACTCGATCTGAAAGCTCCGCTGGATAGTAGGAGGTCCGTGCGAATGAGAAATATATTACATCAAAGTCCTACTGCTGGAGGTTATTTAGAATTCAAGGAAATTTTTTCTTCCTATGAAGATTAATTCCCGCACATAGGATTAACAAAATAAATTGATAAATTTATCAATTTAATATCCGCAAATTAGGAACTAAGAATAACATACAAAGACGATTCACTACTCAATGGTTCAAATTAGCAGATATTTTCCAGCAGAAAATAGCAGCACTTCATGTGAAGGTCATTGAGAAAAGAGTGAGGAAATATTATGAAAAATGGCACATTTAAGTCATTCACCGGCTGAAAGAACTGCAGGTGGACGGCTGCAAAAAAAGTTGACCCTCGGTCAGGCCGCTCATTGTGCATCGTATTTTCTGGGCCCCAAACTGCGATCACTGACAATGAGTACATATAAAGACGATTCACTACTTAATGGTTCAAATTAGTAGATATTTTCCAGCAGAAAATAGCAGCACTTCATGTGAAGGTCAGGAATATCAAAATCTGAAAAAGGTCATTCGATTTCAATGCAATTGAAAGAAATTGATAAATAAGAACCTTTTTGTACTCAAAGAATTAAGTTTTTTTTATTTTGGCAGTTATGCTATATGAAATGTTTGGGTTGGAATTTTTTAAAGTATTGAGACGAAATCATACATTTTTGACGTCAAATACCCAACTTTTAGTTTTCTAATATATTTTTGTCAATGTTCAGTGTGGCTTGTGATGATAAGTCATAAACAATGTATTTTTATACAGACTGAACAGTATATATTGCTCATTTTTAGTGACTTTCATAGAAAAAGTAATACTTGACCATAAAAATGTCTCCCTATATTATTTCTTACCTTTCAAAACAAATTTTGTAAAAAATTCCCTGAATGGACATTTGAAGTAAACACAATTAAACACAATTTCTATCTCCAAATGTCATTACCGACGGTTTTGTATATTTTGATATACAATATAAAATCGTTCACTGTTATGGTTTTCCGGCTAGCTATTCTCAGTGAAGGTATATTTTGATCTATATTTTGACGCGGCTTTGCAGATATTCATGCAGGTTGCCCCTTTGTTCGAAGTTTACATAAACTTCATCGGTTTTATAGACTTAAAGTTATATTTTCCAACCCCACAATAATATTCTACAACCCTTAAGACAAGCCCTAATTTTTTATTTGAACAGATCCGAATGGTCTACATGTAGAAGTCGCAGCAAAATTTGTATATTGAAAATAATATCCGAAATCACGGTCATAAAACTCCAAGGTATATTCCTAACCCCACAATTGTATTCAACAATCTCTAAGACTAACCCTAATTTTTTATCTAAACAGCTCCGAAGGGTCTTTACGTAAAAGATTCAGAAAAATTGCAATCTTGAGATGATCACCCAAATCACCTTCAGAAAACCCTAAGTTAAATTTGTTACTTCGTAATAATAATTTTGCGGTCATTAAAATCTAGAAGTTTATTGTAAGAGTTATGTTCGTGCAATAAAATATAAAACTTATGTATTATTTCTACTATTTGAGCAGAATTATTTGGAAATTACCCACGATATTGCTGTCGGCTGAAATGACTAACACCCGACTACTAACGTAACTCTAGCAGGCGTGTCTTCTCCCCGGTAAGGATGAACAAGAGATAAAATTATTATTTTTTAAACTCAAATGTTCACAATGAATGCCAAATAAAAAGTTATAAGTAAGGAAAAAACGTACATGTTTTTAAATGTGAAAATTATATTGAGAAAAAAATTTAATATCGTACTTTAAAATGTTTAAAATCAGTAAATATGGCAGGAATAATTTTTCTGCTAGGGAGACGTTACTGATACTATATTACATAACTGCATTACATAGCCAAACACAATTTATTTTTCATTATGTATTTATAATGTACCCATCCGAAAGCCAAAATATGTACTTACTTTGTTTCAAAGTCAGCAGTTCATCATTTAAACTTCTACAATGAACAAAGAACAATGCGAAAAGTAGAAAGACAGAAAACAAAGAAGACTGCAATGAAATGCAATGTGAAGTATGTTTATATTTGTGAAAAGTCTAGCAGAATATATTTCTCATTATCTGAAACATTGTTCAGTCGCGAATCAGGTTAAAACCTAAATATCTCTTCCTAGTGTTCTCTAGGAGTTTTTAACTGTACAAAATTAAAATGCAGTTCTTAAAAGAAGTTATATGGAACCGGCTAAATTCTTCCCTTTGTGTGGCACTAAGAGCAGCATTATACAGAAAACGGGGGAAAAACAAAAGCGCAGTGAAGAGAAAAAAGCAAAAATTATGAAAAGAATGGAGTTGCCCGTGATTATATGAAAACTAAAACAGATCAGTTTGAAGCGAACATGCTTACAAATCAGTTTTTCAAAACTCAAAAGGTAGGGACCCCCTTAAAGTGTTAAAACTAAGTTACATGTAACACTATTGGTGCTTAGGCACCGTACTTAAATTACTTAACAGATGAAGGGGGAGGGGTGTTCGATTTTTTACGATCTGTTACCGTAGGAGGAGGGGGGGTCTAACATTCAGGTACATAATGTTTTGAGATTCGCAAATAAAACAAATAACCAGTGGCGGTTTTAACAGATAGGCATTGAAAATTTATCCGCTGGGCCTCCTGCCTTTATCATGTCAGCATATCTCTTCTTTTTCAGCTGCTCCTCCACCTTTTCCATGACAGCATGGAGCACATTTTCTACCGAGCAGCTCGCCTGAAAGGCGTGTTGCTAACTGTGCAGCGGAGAGGCATAAAGCACCTTATCCCTTACATAAAATTAAAATTTTGTCATAAGGACAACCGCAGGACTTTGCCGGGATCGGGCGCATGTTCGTTGCAGATACTTTGTTCCTCGCCGACAGTTCGGAAGACCAAATCTCCCGGATAAGCCGTTTATATCTCCTTCGGAGAGTATCCTTTCTAGATGTGACATCCTGAATGCGGCTCTGTGACACGCCCAGGTACGTATAAGTCTTTCCAGCGCAAAGGTGTCGTATAGCGCTTCTATCGACGAGATCAGGGTCTTCAGAGATGCCATTAAGTTTTCCTCCCTGACACCTCTTTGTGAAGTGGCCTTGTTAGTTGTCACACGATTTTTTCCAGATGAGATAGTAAATCTGGTTTTCCAAAATGGCATCAATCTCTATATGCACCTCACAATTTGAGGATGGTCCTTTAAGCTTTCCCAAAAGACAGATGATAAGTTTATGGGAGGTCGAATCGAAAGCTTTATGGTAATCAATCCAGGCCATCGATAGGTCACGTTGGTAAGATGCTGCATCTTTGCAGACACATCTATCTATAAGCAGGTTTGCCCGACATCCTGCTACGCCTTTCTTTGCGCCGCGTTGTTCATACATTTCTTGCCACACAGATCCGATTGTCCAAACAATTCTAAAATTTAGGATAGCTGTGCATATCTTATACAGTGGGTTCAGACAAGTGATTAGCCTGTTATTCTTTGGGACCGCTAAGTTGCCCGTTTCCGGCAGGAGTACTGTGCGCCCTTCCAGTAACCACTCCGGAACTGGTTCTTCAGACTTAAAATATGAGGTGAAAATACGTGCCAGATGATGGAGAAACTGTTGGTTTTCTCGGACCCACCTTTCTCTCCGCTCTAGACTTCTCTTAGCGTCAGATAGTATCCGTATCCTCTCAACAATATCTTGCCTAGCCTATCTTTATGGCGAGTTGATGCATTCGTCTTTTGGTCTTATGATCAACCGTTGGTTTTGTCTTATGGTTCGCATCGGCCAAAGCTCTCGCTGCATTACGCACGCAAAACTTGATAGCCCACAGGTCGGATTCTTCGGAAAATTATCCACGAAACTCTTCATCCATTTCAGCTAGATCTTTAGGCTTGGTAGAACCCTGGGTGTTGATGTTTCTCCGTGTCATAAAGCATAGCTTGTCCTCTATCAGATGCCTGCTCACGGTTTGTCTTGGCACCTCTCCTCTGCGGCTGACTTGTTCTGGCTCTGGTAAAATAAGTGCTCCCCTTACATAGTCCCTGTTTTTGGAATACTTCAGCATGGCCTCGCAGACGTTGATGCGAAAAGTGCGATAGCTCTGGGTTTTTCTCGCACCACAGAACATGCAGTCTAGCAAGT
>JAAAKG020132640.1:0-14438 GCA_010014905.2 Druon quercuslanigerum
AAATAATTTTTTTAAAGGAGTGCAACTTTTATTATTATATTATATTATAATTATTATATTATTATCATAACTTTAATTTTTATTAAATGGTTCTAGTTTTCCTATATATTTTACTATATATAAATTTGCTTTCTTACACCTATTCATCGTAAATTTTCACAATGATTTTATACTCCAGTTTTTTCGGCAATATAATTTTCATTACACCTACGCACTATTTTATATTTAACTTATTTTAAAAATTTCATTATTAATCACTTTTATTATTTTTGAAATAAAAAAGAAATAAAAAAACTGTTCATCGTTTTTCTTTTCTTTAATATTGGGATAATTCTGATTTGAAATAATTGTAAATAATTTAATAAACAATGAATAATTTAAAAATTTTACAAGAATTTGAAATAAAAATTACTAATGAGCAGAATCAAAAGTATAAGAGAGCCCCAATCAAGCACCACCTCTGTGCGTGGCCTATTCGGTCCTGCCTCAACGAAGGAGGCGAGCAGCAGACCGGCCGAGAACCATGATTGCCCACTAAAACTCAACTTAGATACGATTGAACATTTCTAATCGTATCTTCAGTATTTTCAGATTTTTTCAACAATTTTCCTTGCTCATGCTAAAAGTTGAAGTCAAGGTACAAAATATTAGAAAATCTAGATTTTTTTTTAACTTATCACGTGCTTTATTCCCTTCAGCAGATCAAAAAAATCTGTTTAACATTACTAGACGTGGAATTTCATAGGCTTTCCAACTGTTTTTTTTTTGAATGCCCTAACTTTTTTTCGCTGAGTTATCGTGGTTCAAAGCCAGCAATTATTTTTAATAGTGCTTGCTTATGGTATTTAAAAATATATTTTTTTCTTTACGATTCTTGAAATAATGATTTGGCTTTGAGTCGTTGTTTTCTGTCTTTTCTTTTGAATTTTCTGGATTTTTCCAAAGTATTATTTAATTAACAAAGGCAATATTTCGAGGATTTAAGAACATTTTGAAGAAGACATTAAATTATTTTTAAAAAATTAATTACTTCAAAAGATATGAAATTTTTAAAAATTTTCTAAAATAAACGAATACTTGAGAAATTTTTTATTAAAACATCAAACGATTTCCTTACAACTGGAAAAGAATTTAGCAGATTTTAAAGAAAATTTGTCACTTTTTCTAAATTACCAAAATAAAAGAATTAAGTAAGTTCAAAAGATATTTAGAAATTATTTAAAGGATCAAATTCATTTGTAATTAACAATATTTTCAAAATATTTACACAAAATGTATATTTATTATTGTTTCAAACAGAACATTTATAATTTTTTAAGAATTTAAAAGTTTAAAGTGAATGAAAAATATTGTTAAGATTCCCAGGAAAATTCTCTAAAAACAAGTAATAAAAAATGTAAATTAGTTTATTAGATCAATGTATAAAACTCCTAAAAATGAAATCGAGAACCCAAATATCAAATTTTGGCAACCACCATATAACATTCCTATTACAGTTAAAAAAAAGATCCTACTATTAAAAAAAATTCCCTGCAAAGATCTCTTTTTTTATTTCTTTCAACAAACGTAAAACCATTTTAAAAGATTTTTTAAAATCTCAAATAAAGATATGTCAATTTTTTCAAATACAAATGATTTTTCAAAGAATTAAGCGAAAATTTAAACCATATAAAGTATATTTAGAAGTTTGAAAAAATTTTTCGTTAGTAATTTGAAGGATGAAAAGATTTCAAAAAATTTTTTAACAAAATGTGGGCTTTTGAAGATTTCTAAATAAAATTTAAAATTTTTGTAAAGATTTTGAAATGAAATTATAACTAGTTTTCGACAGATTCCTGGCAAAAATATATTATTTCTTATTAAAAAAAATTATTTCAAAGAGAACATTTAAATTTCTTTTGAAAAATTTCAAAAGTATTTTAAAAACTGCAGGAAAGAATTTAAAAGATTTAAAGGCAAATTTTATGATATTGCAGAATTTGAAGACACTCGAATCATTTTAAAAAATATTTGGATGATTAAAAATTGTTGGCTAAAAATTTTAAACAAAATGTAGATTACTGAAGATTAAAAAAATGGCAACTTTTTAAGAATTTGGAAAGGTTTCAAGAAATCAAAGAACTTTTGTTAATACTCCTGGCAAACTTTAAAATTATTTAGATTAAAAAAACGAAATTTTGAAGAAAATACAAAAATATTTCGAAAATTTAATTTTTTTTGAAAATAAAAGATTTTTAAAGATATTTTAACTAGTGTTTTCTAAACATTTGATAGAATCCAATAAAATAAAAAAATGTTCTTCAACATTTTTTTAGGTACTTTTTCGATGAAAAATCTGAATTCTTCAAGGATATTTTTCGATCTGAATAATCTTACGAAAATTATAAGTATGTATCTACGATTGTCATAATAAATAAAGATCTCCCTAAAATTATAATTTTCTTACAAATTTCTTTCCTTCTTTACTGAAAAATCTGTTTTGGTTAAAAGTTCATCCTTTTTGTTTTAAAATTCATCTCTTTTGATAGAAATTTTATGATTTTTGTTCTTTTTTCAGAATAAAATTAATCTTTCTTGTCAGAAATTTTTCTTCTTTGTTGAAAAATCAACTATTTTTTATTTATTATAAAAAAATTTATTGATTCGCGTATTAGCTATTACATTTTTATTATAGATTTTTTTTTTTCTTTGTTCAACTCCACTACATGTTAAAAAGTTGAACTTTGTTAAACATTTCGTGGTATTGGTTCATAATTTATTATTTTACTTCAAAATTCGTCTATTTGGCCTGGTTAAAAATTCCACTTACTGGATTTAAAAAATTTTTTTTCTTTAAATTGCATTTCTTCGGGATAAAAAGGTAAGTTTCTTTGTAGAAAAATTGTATTTTGAGGTCACTTTTTAATTTTAAGAAAAATGCAATTGGTTGATAATTAATCAGTTTTGATGGAGAATTGGATTTTTTTTTAAATTCGTATTTTTTGTTAAGAAATCTTTAAAACTATTTTGTAATATTCTCAAGAATCCAAAAAATTTATACTTAGCACGCAAAAAAAAGGGTTTTATAGCCTATTAAGACGTTAGTTAAGTCTCTCAAACCTCCTCCTTTTATTATCCTCCCTCTCCTTTAATTCTGTGGTTCCCCTCCCTTCATTATATACTTCCTCTTTTACTCCTTTACTACTTTACCCTCCCACTCCTTTACTCCCCCACTTCATCCCCCTCCTTACTCTCTTAACTCACACTATATTTCCCCTACGTACCTTTTTACCCCTTATTCTCTCTCCCTCACTTGCCCGTACTCCCTACTCAGTCCTTCTCAATACCCTCTCTGACGTCCAATCCTTTCTCCTACTTTTTTCACTTCCGCTACTTCCCCTCCTAATTTACACTGAATTCTCCTCCCTTGACACCTCCACATTTCCTGATCCACCATCTCTTATTTCCCTATTCTTCCTTCACATGCTCTCCCTTAATTTCCCATCACTAGCCTCACTCACTTCTAATCATTTCGCCTTCATACCCTCAATTCCACTCTCAAATGTCCCCTTATTTTCCCTACATACCTCTACCTCGTTTGCGGTCATTTATCCATATTTTCTCTACTTCTCTACTTCTACTTTCACTGCTCGACATCTCCTCCTCCCCCAAAAATAGTTATTCAAAATTTTTACTTTTTATTGTAATCTTTTTTCCCTCAAATCGAAAAACGATCAATAGTAATTTATTTAAAATTTTGTTTGTCATTGTACTTTTTTCCCTCGAAAAGTGAAATGGGAAAGGAAAAGGGTGGGAAAGTGAGGGACAAGAGAGTGAAGATTCGGATAGAAAGGAGGATAAGTGGAAGGGGGCAGAAAAACTGTTAGAAGCGTACATACGTCAGAGGAGGATAATTGGGGAGGTAGGAATGTGGATGATTGTCAATTAAGAGAAGGGATGAGTGGAAGTAGGAAGGAGTAGACGATGGTTTACGAAGACTAGTATGGATGAGAAATTTATTGTTAAATGTAGTAGTGGTGAAGTAGGGATTGGAAAAGAGGTAAAGATCTAGGGGAGGGGAACCGGAATTATGTTGAGAGAAGGAAATGGAGAATGGAAGGGAGTGGAGGGGATTATTTGACACGATTAAAAACGATAAGAACAAAAATGAAAACATAGGATAGAAGAGATGAGAAAGAAGAGAACAGGAAGGAAGGGATAGTGATCAAGAAGATTGGAGATTTGAAGGACATAAATTACATTTTAACAGGCTAAGAAATTTTTTTCATTGCACATGGCTCCTGCTACAAATATTTTTTCCATACACTTGTTAAAGCTTGCACTTTCCGGTCGGAAATTAGTATAGTGGATCATTTTCACCCTTCCCGATTCTGTAGCTTCGAGTATTGAAATGAAATGCAATTGGTGTTTCGCATATTGATATTCGCAAGCATAATGTGTCTTATCAGTGGGCACGTAATATGAATAATGCATAGCCTCACTCACTTCTAATCATTTCTCCTACTTACCCTTACTTCCACTCTCAAATGTGCCCTCATTTCCCCTACATACCTCTACCTCGTTTGCGGTTATTTCTCCTTATTTCCTCTACTTCCCTACTTCTACTTTCCCTGCTCGACATCTCCTCCTCCCCAAAAAAGTTATTCAAAATTTTTACTTCGTATTGTAAATTTTTTTCCCTTAAATCGAAAAACGATCAATAATAATTTATTACTTAGAAATATTGTATTTCACCTTATTTGAAAGGAAACGGGTGGGAAAGTGAGAGACAAGAGAGTAAAGTTTTGGATAGAAAGGAGGATAAGTGGATGGGAGCAGAAAGACTGTTAGAAGCGTACGTACGTCAGAGGAGGATAATTGGGGAGGTAGGGATGTGGATGGTTGTCAATTCAGAGGAGGGGTGAGTGGAAGTAGGAAGGGGTAGACGACGGTTTATGAAGACTAATACGAATGGGAAGTTTTTCGTTAATTGTAGTAGAGGTGTAGTAGTGGGAGAGAGGAAATAAGGCTCGTGGTGGGATGGGGATTGGAAAAAGGAAAAGATCTAGGAGGGGGGAGAATTATGTGGAGAGGAGGAAATGGAGAGTGGAAGAGAGTGGAGGGGATTATTAGATATGTTAGGAAAGGATAAGAACGAATATGACAAGGTAGGATAGAAGAGATGAGAAAGAAGAGAACAGAAGGGAAAGGAGAGTGGAAGAAGAAGGGATAGACGATGGGTTATGAAGACTAGTATGGATAGAAAATTTTTCGGCAATTGTAGTAGAGGTGAAGTAGTGGGAGAGAGAAAATAAGGATCGTTGTGGGGTAAGGATTAGAAGAGAGTAAAAGATCTAGGTGAGGGAAATAGGAATTATGTGAAGAGGAGGAAATAGAGAGAAAGAGAGTGGAGGTGATTATTAGATATGATCGGAAAGAATAGAAACGAATATGACAAGGTAGGATATAAGAGATGAGAAAGAAGAGAACAGAAGGAAAGAAAGAGTGGGAGTAGGAAGGAGTAGACGATGGGTTATGAAGACTAGTATAAATTGGAAATTTTTCGGTAATTGTAGTAGAGGTGAAGTAGTGGACAGAGGAAATAAGGGTCGTGGTGGGGTGGGGATTGGAAGAGAGAAAAAATCTAGAGGAGGGCACTGTAAATTATGTGGAGAGGAGAAAATGGAGAGTGAAAGAGAGTGGAGGTGATTACAGATATGATCGGAAAAGATAAGAACGATTATGACAAGGTAGGATAGAAGAGATGAGAACGAAGAGAACAGAAGGGAAGGGAGACTCGAAGTACGAATTGGAAGAGAGGAAAAAATCTAGGGAAGAGGAATGCGAATTATGTGAAGAGGAGGAAATGGAGAGTGGAAGAGAGTGGAGGGGATTATTAGATATGATCGGAAAGGATAAGAAAAAATATGACAAGGTAGGATAGAAGATATAAAAAAGAAGAGAACAGAAGAGAAGGGAGAGTGATCGCGGAAATGGGAGATTTGAAGACATAAATTACGTTTTAAGAGGCTAAGAAATTTTTTTCTTCGCACATGGCTCCTGCCACAAATATTTTTTCCATACACTTGCCAAAGCTTGCACTTTCCGGTCGGAAATTAGTATAGTGGATCATTTTTCATCCTTCCCGATTCTGTATCTTCGAGTATTGAAATGAAATGCAATTGGTGTTTCGCATATTGATATTCGCAAGCATAATGTGTCTTATCGGTGGGCACGTAATATGAATAATGCATAGGGGACGACTCTTATAAAGGCTCAAAGTGGTGCGAACGAACTTTCAGCACCCCTTTCCTCTGTTTCCGTTTCAAGTAGAAGTAATATGCCAATAAGCACCAGGTCTGTTAAAGCCACGACTTAAGACAAAGTTTCGATACCAGAGAGAAACTGCAGAATGTAGAACAGAGCAACCACAATTAGACAATTGGTTGGTTCTACTAGAAGGACTCGAAGCTTTTA
Source organism: Druon quercuslanigerum (assembly GCA_010014905.2). Classification (NCBI taxonomy): domain Eukaryota; kingdom Metazoa; phylum Arthropoda; class Insecta; order Hymenoptera; family Cynipidae; genus Druon; species Druon quercuslanigerum. Next base: position 6,457 of record JAAAKG020132640.1, read on the forward strand.
AATTTTAAATAGACTCTACCAAAGTTGGAAGTGCTCTCGTAAGGATTTCTCTGCTCTGGTTAGTTATACTCGAATACTAAATTTTTTAGTTTGAAAAAGTTACTTAGATCATCTTCACTCAAATCTGTTATTACTCTGCTTTAAAGTTGAGAACATAATTACAGAAAGTGAAATTAAATCAAAAGGATTCAATAATGAAATCTTGTGTCTGAAAACTTCCAAACTAGAATTGGAATTTAGATTCATACAATTTAAAAGCCCCGGAATAAAAATAAAATTTCGCATGAAATCACAGTAATATCTGCAATAAAGTGGCAATAAAAGTACCGGGTGGAAGACCTATCGGAAGTGATTGAAAGTAGGTACAAACTTTTCTTAGAATGGTTCAAAAGGTCCATAGATTTTAGATAGCATAAAGGTAAATTAAAGTTGAATAAATGTAAAAATATTTTCTCCTTTAGCAGGACTTTTCAAGCCTAATGTATGACAAAAGCACCTTATAATGTTTTTTTAATTTTCAAAATTTTATATTCATGTCCTAGAATAATTCCTAAAAAATCCTGTCGTGTTTGAGAAGACATCAAAAAGCAGTATAGGAAAATTTATTTTTGGACAAAAGTACACGAACAGTCTTAATCATTATTATTTTTTTTTTTTTTGTAAAATTTCCTACTTTTGTCTCAAAAGCTATTATTACAGAAAACGCAAAAAATTCGAAATAAAAAATTCCTGATGTTATAAAATAGCCGATATTTTAAAATATTCAAAACAGAAGACATGATAAAACATCCGATTCTGTAAAAAGGTTGATAGAATAAAATTCCTAAATCGGCACATTAAAAAAATGGTGAAGTAATAAAATAAAAATAGAGTATAAAATATATTTATATAATTATCATTTTTTTAATTATTATTTGTTATGTTAAGATTTAACCATTTTATAATTTTTTATATTCATGAATTTAATAATTCTAAAATTAAATTCTATGGAAAATTTTATGTAATGTCGGATATTTTATGTTGCCGGCAATTTTATTTCGAGAATTGTCTATTATCGGGAATGTTGAAATTCAGTATTATTATAAACTGTGGAAAATGCTACTATCCCGGAATTTTCCGATCAAAAAATTTTAAATTGTTGACAATTTTATATTGTCGGGAATCTTCTGTTACAAATATTTTCTTTTTCGAAAATTTTAGTGTCGGTCATTTCATTTATCATCATTTTTCAGTCGTTCACAAAAATTTAAAAATTATCTCAGATTCAGGAGTATTGTAAAAACTACTGAATTATCACCTTTTTTAAAACTATTTTAAAGTACTCATAAAATTTACATTTTTAAAAAAACCCTATCAAAATAGGAAAAATTTATCAAAAAATTCTTTGTATTTCAAAAAAGTTTTGTCGAAGATAAATTATATCAGTACCTGTAAAAATTCTTTGAAATAAATAAAATCAAACCAAAATCAAGATTATTCATTTATCTTTGACTTTTTGAGTACTTATTTACTAAAAAAATTTTTCCTTAATATTAAGTTGGCTTCTGAAATCCTTTGTTTTTGATTTTGTAAAACCTTAAAATTGAGATTTCTTTCTTTTGGTAAAAAAATGATTTTCCATTTTTTCTAGAAAAAGAAAATATTTAGAGATTGCTATAAAGTGTTTTATGTCGAACATTCGATTTAAAAATGTTTTTGAAATTTAATTTCTACAATTTATATTATTCCATCTTATGCAATGCAGAGAATAATTTCTTAGGATGTCATGTGCCCCTAAAATTTGGTTCGTTGAGAAAAAAAGCATGAGGTGGCTATTTTCACCCTTTAATTTTCGATTTTATGATAAAGTTGAGATTGGAGTGTCAAATTCATCCCTAAGAATTCTTCAAAAATTATCAAATTCTTAGAAAATGTTTCTTACAATAGTGACAATAATTTTTGCTTTTCGATTTTTTTTACCAATACTGTTACTAAAATTAAGAAATAATTTATTCATTTATTTGACATAAAACGCTTTATAGCGATCTTTAAATATAATTGCTTGAATCTAAAAATAAAATAAAATACGTTTTTCACCAAAAGAAAAAATTTTGGATGTAAGGTTTCTTAAAATTAAAACTCAAGGATTTTATGATACCCCCTGATGAGTATTCTCCAAATTCCCGAACACCTATTGGACCAAAAATCATTAGACCTAATAGCAATTTTCTATATTTTTTAATCATCCCCATTGCCAATAAATGTAATTTAGTATTTAGTATTTAGGGTAGGAAACAAGAGAGGGGAAGGGGTATCGATCGTAGAAGAGGGTGAAGGGAAGAGGGAGAGAGGTAGGAAAATTAAAGAAAGGGTTGGAGAATAGAAAGAAGATGGAGAAAAAATTTGAGTGGTTCTAAAGGGGGGGGGGGGGGGATGGGAATTATTAGAAGAGTAATTTAAGGAGAAATATTGGATGGAGTGGATATAAAGGTTGATCGGAAGTACCGGGGAGCAGGAGCATGAAAAAGGAGTAGAGAAGGGAAAGGTAAAGTGGCGAAAAGTATTTTATGAAGTATCGGATAGTAAAGGAGGACAATTAGGAGAGGTAGATCAAGAGATAGGATGAGAGGAGTACGGACGAGGTAAAAGAAAGTATGCAAATATAACTGAAGGTCCAGAAGGTCAGTGGAAGAGAAAGTAGATAGATATTGAGGAGGGGGGGAGATGATGAGGGTGATGTAAGTAGAGGGAGAGGAGGTATTTAGGGGAAAACTGGTGTGAGGAAAGAAGAGAGAAGTGAGGTAAATGAACGGAAGAGTAGGCAGATAAATTATCAGAAGAGGGAGAAGTGATGGGAGGGTTGGGTCGATTGGTGTAACGAAAGTCTTGTAGAGGAAGGGAAAATAATTTTGTAATGGGAAGTGATAGCAAAGAGGAGGGGGAGAAATAGGTTTTGTATGGGAAAGTAAGAGACAGTAGGAAAATTATAAAGCTCAGTAGAAGAACATAAATACTCGTGGTATAGGAAGGGGGCAATAGTATAGGATCGTAACTAGACTATATCTTTTTTGTAGCCAACTTCTCTGACTGCTTTGTTGTAAAAGAATTTGGAAATATACAAATTTCTAAGTACAAAAATTATGAAGAACTTTCCTTCTAGTTTCATCCTAAAAAAGTTCATCAGCAGGACCAATTGTCAAAATTTTTGATACTCTCGTTCTTTTTCAAGAATGTATCCAGAATAAATGTTGAAGCAGTAAAAAATTATTTGATGGAAATTTCGTGATTGTAATGATGCTGCACTGCATTTTCGAAGGAGTTTTCTTCCGGAGAAACATAATCTTAGTATATTCTAGCCAGATATATAGGATTCACATGCTGCTAGAGCGGAAACAATGCATCAATTTTACACGAGCGCACGTCGAGCTCGCTTCCTCCTAATATCCTTTTCCTGTGTTTTGCGGATACGACTGCTATTTCCAGAAAAATATGGCAATGTGCGATACATCGAAGAGATCATGTTTCGAAAATACTTCTCCAACTTAGCAATTGTAGGAAATTTCAATTTTGTTCTAGTTCTACAAATAAAAATTGAAATTTTACACCGAACTGGATGATTCATTTAAACTTGCTGAAATAAAGCGTAAAAAATTAGTTTCAAAATTAGCCATCCTAATAAACAAAAAACTATAAGGATAGGTAAGGGTTGCATCGGAAATGTATTGATGTTATGGTTCTGGCCAGATGTAATTTAGTAAAATAAATTTATCTTTATTATTATCTTCAAATAAAGATTTTTCAGTTATGAAAGTAAAAAATTCACTTTAATTGTGTAACATGCACCGTACAAGATAAATTTTCGTTAAAAAAATGTAATCGTCAACTAGAAATAATTAACTTTTAGAAAAAAAAGAATTCTAAAACTAATTCTTCACTTAAATAAAAAAAAAGTTCAACTTTTACCCAAACAGTTCAATTTTGAATTTTAAAAAATCAGTTTTAAACCAAATAGTTAAGCTTTCAAAAAAAGGGATGAATTTGCGACTAGAAATATAAATCTTTAACACTAAAATTATTCTTTAACAAAGTAGTTTACCCAAAATTTCTAAACAAAATAGTTGAATACTCAAGCATATAACATTCATTTTCAAAAAAACAAATTCATTTTTATCGAAGCATGATAAAATTTATATTAAAAAATATAAATATAAAAAAGACAAATTTTCAAACAACGGTTGTATTTTCATCTAAAATACAGTTAAATATTCAATACTAAAATATGAATTTTAAACAAAAAATTATTTTTTTTAATAGTTGAATTTTCAACCCAATATTTAAATTTTTATCCAAGGAAGATGAAGTCTAAACTAAAACAGAAACAGATGCATTTTTTAACGAAAAGATAAATTCACAAAAACATAACAAATAGTAAATTTTCAACAAAATAGTTGGATTTTCAACCAAAAAAGATTTCAATTAACTCTTTAACACCGAAAAAATGATTTTTAAACAATAAGTAAATTATCTATAAAAAGTTGAATTTTGAACGGTAAAGGGTGGTTTCAAAACGAAATTATTAAATTTTTAACTAAACAGTTTCATTTTTACAAAAGGAAGATGAAATTTCTACTAAAATAGATAAATTTTTAAATTAAAAAGACAAGTATTAAAAAAAAGTTGAATCCTCAACCAGAAAAAGTTTTATTCGACGTTTTTATCACAAAAATACGAATTTCATTCTAAAAGCGAATTTCCTTCGGAATAGTTGAATTTTTAACCCAAAAACTTTAAACAGAACAGTTGAATTTACCAAAAAAAAAAGATGACTTTTTAACCAAATTGTTCAATTTTCGAACAAATAATAAGATTTTTTACTAAAAATCTAATCTTCAGGAAGAAGTAACTGCAAAAAGAAGAAATATAAATGCAACTTATAGATATACAAATTAATTACTTGAAGGTTTAGAAATTTCCTGACTTTTGCAAGATTTTTATTCCTCTAAATCCCTGGCCAATAAAATTCCCTGATTTGTTTTATAAATTTTTGTTATCGAAGTTCGTGTTTCTCTCAACAGGTTTCATTGGCGCGTCAAGTTAATTCATATTACATTTCTGGACACCTACTGCTTGTTATTTGTTTCATTGCCAAATTTAAAAAATAATTTAAAGTGTTATGACGTAAAAAAATTCTCTTTAGGTGACTGTATTAAAGTTTTAGTCATGGCTGATAAAATTTCCTAGCAATTGTTTTATTCTTGAAACTACGTGGTAATTTAAGGTTAGGAAAAAAGAACGGAAAAAATGAATATGCAGCACTATAATTTAATTTAAAAAAATTATTATTATCCGAGCTCGAAGTGGGGTCTTCAAACTGATTACTGAAATAAGGTTTGTTTCAATTATACATCCCGATTTGATTTGCGAACGTCAAGGAGACGTTAGTTTAGTGTGCATTCTTGATCGAGGTGAGAAACTCAAACTTAGTGAAGTGTCAACGCAGACGCCAGACGCAGAGGGCGCCAGACGTGGTGATCCTATATATAAAAACCCGTAACCTCCATTTTTGAAGTCAAAATGGGGAATAGTTTTTACCGTGGCGTGGTATAGGTTATATCGGGTAACAGTAAATACACAATTATTAGCGGCCTACTGCACATATGAGTGGCCGTGATAGTAAAAGACTTTAGTTATAAAAAAGGTAATAACTTTATCAATGAAATAAGTACATTGCTTGCACCAACAAACTTTCAACCATGCTGGTTGCCCACCGACTAATCAGAGAGGCGACTCTCTACTCATGCTCGTTCGCTCCGCCATAAACGTCTTGAATACAAGAACGGAACTCGCTAGTCTTTCGCTCAACATAAAGTTCGGTCGGGGGTGCCACGACCCTCCAGTGGTTGGATTGCTGGAGGCTTACTCTTAAACGTATACAATTAATCGAACTAAAAACGTAGATATTTACTTTAATCGATCGCCGATCATTATTTCCTTTTGTGTCTTTTTACTTTTACCAGCCCCCTGGAACTCTAAGTTGAAAATATCAGTTATGATGACGAAAACCGTGTAGCGGCGCCACCTATGCAGTTAGCCTATGCTCACAACGAATATATGGCAAAATACGAATTTTGAGTTGAGAAACACCTTAAAAGTAATTTAATGACAGTGTAAAATAATCTTTGCGTATTTAAGGTGACCTTTTCGACATTTTCTAATATCTTAGAGACAGAACACTAAATAGAAGTGCTTTCAAATACAAAAATTTTCATTAATTGTAAATTAGGATATAAAAGCAATCAGTACCAGGGTGAAGCTAGGAAGATTCAATTTTTCAAAGTGCTAATTGATAAAAAGGTTCTTAAAGAATGACAAATAGCTATTTTAAGGGATGATATCAAACTCAAACCTGGTAAAGCAGTTTGTTGTTTGCACTTCATCTCAGAAGATATCATCCGAGAAAAGGTTTTCAGGGGTGATATATTTTTTTGTAAATATAATTGATCTCTTTTAAAAAATATTATTTTATTGCTAATATTACCCTTAAATAATAAGCATTATTTAATATAAGCTAAAACAGAAAATTTGTATTTTATTATAAAAACTGATATCTTAATGTATTTCAATTTTAAAGTTAAAAAAATGGACTAAGATTATATATTTAATAAATTTAATTAATATAAATGATTTCATTTAAAAATTTACTTTTTGACATAACCAATTTCATGAAATTTAACTTAAGACTCAAGACGAAAATGAAATTTTCATTATACTTAGTTTTAAATTAAACATATATGAACTAAATAAGTTATTTTAAGCTAAAAAATAAACTTAAAAAATCATTTATGAATTTGAAGGAAATATATTATAGTTTATTTAATAATGATTTTTAGGGTTGCAAATTTTATTAAATCTTAATGCAGTACAGCTTATTTTATTTCTTAAAAGATTCTCTGTAAATGTCATTGGTACGTTTTTGTTACAATTATTTTATTTAGAGCTTATAAAATCTTTATTTTTGTAAACAATAGATTTTCATAAATAACATTTTTCAAATTAAAATGTACCAATGAGATTAATAGAAAATCTTTTAGAGAATACAATACGCCCCACAGCATAAAAATTAAATAAGAATTGCTAATTTTACCTAAAAAGAAAAAGAGAAACAATAAAACCTAAATAGTATTTGTGAAATTAAGAAAACCGGAAATATTTTTTTTTCAAAACTTTACCACGAGTTATAAAATTCAGACTATTTTATTTTCCAATATATATTAAAAAATTGTACAAACAATTATAATTAATTATAATTAATAAATCAAATTTAGAACAAATTTTATTTTAATTGAAAGAAAAATTGAAAATTGTTTGAATATTTTAATGAAAATCACTATTTAATTATGTTAATGTGTTTAAGTCATTAAAAAATATTATTAACTGATTAATTTTTCTTACAATGAACATTGCCTACAATTTGTACAATTTGTAATAGTTCTTGCATTTAATTTTTTTATTTTAAATATCTTCATTATAATCAGTTCTAATTATTTTATTTTTTTAAATATTTTCGACGGTGTAAAATGATTATCTGAATTTAATTTTCAAAATTATTACATTAAAAATTAAATTTCTTGAAATAATTTAAAAATATATTAATAAATTCAAATATTAAAAAAGGAACGTTTGCATTAAAAAAATATAAAGTAAAAATAATTCGATATAAAATAACTGTTTGCGGCTTTTTATGTTTTGAAATGTTTAATTCATTATTTGCTAATTATTTTGTTTACAATATCAAAGTACATAAAGAGTATATTTAATTTTTTTTGTATAAAGTAACATGAATATATTATTCACTTCCAGATAATGTAATTGAATATTGGCTATTACTTTCACAATACAATTTTCTTTTATTTACAATTATATAATTTTTGATGGTGCTGGTAATATTGTAAAATATGTATGTAATTTTGTAACTAAAATTAAACAAAAATTAAAAAAAATTA
>JAAAKG020132641.1:0-14438 GCA_010014905.2 Druon quercuslanigerum
TTATAATATTATATTATATTCACAACTCGCCTCTGACGAATCAGAGACGAATTTGTTCACAATAAAATGTCTAAACAGAAATAGTGCAATTTGTGTCCCAGTTCTGTTGACCATAAGACATTTTACAAGTGCTTATGGTGTGACAAGGCCATATGCAAGGGGCATGCATCTAAGATATGCTGCGAGTCCGCAAACAACTTGTAATAATATCTAGTTTACTGCTTTCAATATAAAAAAAATCAAGCAATTTCTGTTGTGTATTCATGTCATACTCATAAAAATGTTCTATGACAAGTATTTTTGCTTTGTAAAATATATTTCTTTTTACGAAATTTATGATAAATTGATTGAATAACGTTTTATCGCTACACCAAACCACGCTTACATTTGTAGCTTAAAAAAAATTTTTTTGGAGCGATTTAAAAAACGAACGCAGCGATTTTAGAGCACAAATTTTCAGTTTTTAAAACATGCTTATAAAATTTGTTTAATGCTTTTTTTAATGGCAAGTTTTTGAAAATAAAATTTTTAATGCATTTTTTTTGAAAACTGTTTACATTTTCAAATATAACTTTGTTAAGTAAAATAATATCACATGTTTAATAAAACTATCGCATTTCTGAATAAATTTCCGATTGATTTTAAAAAATTGTTGCAATTAACGAATTACAGCAAATTACAGAAAATTCACAAAGTTTAGCTACTTTATTACATTAACAAATTTCTTATCGTAAACAAAGAAAGGTGTTTTATGGATGACAAAAAATGTACCTTTAAAATAACAATGCTATATTATTAACTTGGCCAAGAAATATTTTTTATAAAATATTAATTTATGTTATTTTATTTGTTATTGTAAACTGTGCAAATGCAAATTTTTCCAATAATTTTTAAAGCATTGCGTAGACAATTTAATAATTTTTCAAACCTTGAACACTTTTAACGTCTCTATGGTGTTCAAAAGTTGAATCGAATTTTTTTAAACACTGTTTAGGAAGGGGCCGTTCAAAAAACACTTTTCTGGAAATTTTCATCATCTAGCTCGACGTAATACTTTTTCTGTAATATAAGTATATGCAACTTTAATATTGGCATAATGCTCGAGATGACCCCTGCCCTTAAAGGCGTTGCTTATTTTTTGAACGACCCCTAAAGTTTCGAAATTTTCTATATGCTGTTTAAAAATTATAAACAAGTTAGTCAAATACAATATGCGTTGACAAAATAAGATTTCGTAGCCTATTCAATATAATAGATTGATAAAAAAATATCCCATTCTTTTATATCCTATCCAATTCTGTGGTGTCCTATCCGACACTATCATATCGTATCGCATCTAAACCCATCTTATCCAACCCTGTCCTTTATGATCCTATCTGATCCTCTTCGATTCTATCCATTCCGATTCGATTCTATCCTATTCTATCCGATCTGATCCAATTTTATCCACTTCTTACCGATCTTATCTGATTCTACTTGAACTTATTTGATATTACTCGATCCTAATCGATCATGTCTGACACTGTCCGATTTTATTTGATACTATCCGATTCTATATTTTCCCAGCCTGTTTTATCCAATTCTATCCGGTTTCATCCAATGGTATCCATTTCTATTTAATTCTATTGAATCTTGTTGCATCAGACCCGATTCTATCCGATTATATTTTATGCCCTCTGGTCTTATCTAATTCTACCTACCCCTATTCGACCATATCCGATTCTATCCTATCATGTCGGCTTAATTCTGCCTAATCAAATCTGACTCTAACTGACCCTATTCGATTCCATCCGATCATATCATATTCGATATCATCCGATTCTATTTTATCCTATCGGTAGGGATAAAGTAGGACAGACGGACATATGACGATAATTGTATGGGTTTCAGTTCGAGGCTACGAAACCCTAAACATTATGCAAAATATCATCTCATCCACGGGTTCCAAATTGAAAATTTAATTTAAAAATTGTTTAATAATATCAAAAAAAATTTTTAATGTGTAAAATTCACAAATATAACGTATATTCGGTTGAAAAAGATATGAATCAAGAAGATGGTTCCACATTTCAGAGCTGAGTTCTGTTCCACAAATTTTTTTTCCTCGTGTTATCCGAAGCTGCTGATTCAGGTTAAAACTCGCGAACGATTTTTTAAACTATTCAAAATCTGGGCTAAAATGTTTATTTTATGCTGACGAAGATATGTGTATTTATTTTACTCTAAAGTGAGAAAATATTTTTAGATTCTGAAGCTAAAATCAAATAAACCATTAAAAAGCTCAATTTTTATTTTATTTTACATATTTGGACGTACTTTACATATTCTTTTTCAGAAGATTTTTAAAATTCTTATAATAAACGATTTTGAACCTGAAAAAATTCTTTACAGGTGTGCAAGAGCTTGATAAATTAATTTTTGAAGACATTTTTTATTGTGTGAATGAATTTAGTAAAACAAATTTAGTAGGAAATGTACTAAAATGTTATTTTATGAAAGGATTTTGTAATTAAGGAGAAAATTTAATGATACCTTTAGCCATGCACCCGCGCGAAAAAAGTGTGTTTTTTTCTCAAAAAATCTCACTGTCGGAAATGGTCAACTTTCATTGTTAATCAGCCTTATATTTTAATAAAATGAACTTCTACGAATAATAAAATCAGTCTCGAAGTAAAATTTTAATATAACAAAATTGGATTTACAACTATTGTTTAAAGAGTTTGTATTATCATCAGGGAATACCAGAAATGCTTAACGTACTTTTAGACTAGACTAGATAAAGCCATGAATTAAACATTAAAAAAAAATTTTTACTGAAAAAAGATCTTCTCCTTCGCCCTTGAACAATTTGACTTATATCACCTGGAATAATAATGCGTCTGTTTCTGAAAAAGGATTCTTTTTTCGATCTTTCTAAGAGAAAAGCACCTGACCGGCAATTGAAAGTTCTGTGGTTCGATTTCTAGCGGACCGAAAGAGATTTAAAAAAAATAATAATTTCAAAAATCTACAATTATTGATAAATGGAATTTAATCAAAATATGTATTTTAAATTATTAAAAGTATTCGCATTCTTTCATATTTCTCACTTGGACTTTGTAGCTTCAACAATTACTTTGAAAAACGTTTTTATACCCGTTTCTATTAAAATGCGCTCATAATTCACACGTGGAAGATTTCCGAATTGAAAGCGCTTATGGTTAAACTTTTTCAATTTTTGACAAAGTTTTTGAGGGTAAAAAGTGCATATAGTTGGGCATTTACTATGAATAATCGCAAATTAAAAATGAAAGCCTTGATTGTTAGATATTTCAGAATTGAATGCTTCATGGTTTTCAATTTTACAATATGAAAGAGTTTATAGGTTTCTTTTAGCAGCCTGCCATTTTCAAATTTAAAAACTATTTTTAATGGGTCCATTTTTGTTTTGAAATTTTTAAAAGAAAAATTCTTTGAATTCATAGTTGGTTGCTTTCGAATTTTCCGAACGCACATACAGTTATATTTTTTCAACTTGCCACATAATGATCAATTATTTCAATAAAAAATCCCCACCAAAAAGTGAAAGCAGCGAAAACAAGGCCGGGCTTAAATCAATTTGGCAAACCTGTTGTTAAGTGATTGACAAGTGCATTCATCATGCATATTGTTATTTATCAACATTTGATAAAAGCCTCTGTTCCAAAAAATAATTACATCAAGTAGGTAGTCGCTTGATACGAAAGCGAAAGATTTATATGTGCAAATGAAAAATTTATAGCGTAAAAGAAAAACATAAAATTCCACAGACACCGACGTTGCGATGACGGCAGTAAATAATTCATACTGTAACATATGAAGTGTCGGAAGATGCTCGAGTTGGAGTAACTTACAGCTACCAAAGCTATTATTAACGTTATTCAATCATCTTCCATAAGGCCAAAAGTCTTTCAGAGGGCAGTTTTTTCATCAGTTCCCAGGAGCACTTGAGATATTATAAAAAAAATGTATTTATTCTATTTTATTTCATACTCATGGTGCAATATAAAGCACGAACATATAACAGAGGGATATAAAAGTAACAAATTTATAATTTCAAATAGGATACAATTTGAATTAAACTTCTATAATGAAAAATTATGTATGTCGAATGCCAGTGGATTCCTATATTTCTGTCTAAATTTATTTCTATTTTTCTATTTGTACAGAACGAAATTTCTTCAGAGTATAAATGAAACAAACGAGCGCATGGCTGAAGGGAGGGGATGCACGCATGGATGTTAGGTGGGGATAGAGGCTCGAAACGTGTCCAGCTTTGGATCATCATTTCATCGCAAGAGTCCCAAATTAAAAACAATAACAAAAAAGCAAAATACATTAGTTTACCAAAATTTAATAATAAATGATAACCGCTATTGTAAACTCAAAAATTAATCTAATCATTACTTTTTATGAAAAAATCGACATTTTTACTAACTGAAAATCAAAGTTTTTTGGAAATATAAATTGCAATTACTCAGAGCGAAATATTAAAAAATTGTTTAACTTTAAAGAAATATGCTTATCATAGTTCAGCAAATGATACAAATGATGAGCAATGGAAAAAATGTTTCACAAACCAATGTTGATATCTGACAGTGTTTTTGGTACTTGCATGAGAAAAAGTATTGCAGAATTATTTAATTTAGAAAAACATCTAGAAAATGTTTGTGAAATTGTTGAAATCTTTGTAAAATCATTGAAGTCTGTGAAATCATTCAAATCTATGCGAAATCTGCAAAATATTTCAAACATTTTATACATTTTTGAATTGATTATAATATTTTTGAAATGATTGAAACTTTTGGAAAATCATTGAAATCGGTGAAATCTTTTAAATCTATCCGAAAGCTTTGCAAAGTCTTTAGAAAGTCATTAAAATATTTCAAATCTTTAGGAATTTATTACAATGTGTATAAAATATTTAAAAATATTTGTTATGTTTTCTTTAGAAAATCATTGAAATCTTGATAAAATATTAAAAATATTTAAAAATATTTGATAATATTAAGGAAATTGTTTAAATCTTACCGACATTTTATAAGTCTTTAGGAAATCATTGAAATCTATGAGAAGGCTTTTCGAAATCTATATTGAAATCTTTTAAAAATCTTCATGAAATCATTTATACCTTTGTGAAACATTATAAATCTATATGAAATCTTTGCAAAATATTTGAAATTTGTTTGGAATATTTAGTAATTTTTGCGAAAATAATTGAATTCTTCATGAAATCTTTCCAAAATATATTTTTAATATTTTCAAAATCTTTGGAAAATCATTGGAATCCTTTGAAAATATTTTCGAAGTACTTGGTATATTTTTGAAATTGTTGAAATATTTTCGAAATCATTGAAGTCATTGTGAAATCTTTCTAAAATCTTTGAAATATTTTTGAAACATTTGTAAAATTATTAAAATCTTTCTTAAATCCTTGGAAAATAATTTTCTCTTCTTTCATATTTGAGTAATAACTGAAATCTCTGTGAAATCTTGAAAATATATCAAAAATCTTATATTTAAAATGTTTACGAAATCTTTCAAATCTATGGAAAATTATTGAAATATTTTTGAAAGATTTGTGAAATTTTTGAAATCTTTGTGAGATCATTGGCAATTCATTTATGTCTTTGCGAAATCTTTTGAATTTATTGGAAATGTTTGTCAAATCTTAGCAAAATCTTTGAGAAATATTTCAAATATTTTGAAATATTTGATAATATTTGCAAAAATGATTAAAATCTTTCCGTAATATTTGTGAAATTATTGAATTCTATGTGAAATCTTTGAGAAATAATTATTGTCTTTTTAAAATCTTTTAAATATATACAAAATATTTTAAATCTTTGATATCTATGGGAAATCATTGAAATCTTTCTAATACCTTTGGAAATCTTTGCAAAGAAATCTTTGAAATTTTATAGATACATTTGAAATATTTGTTAATATTTTTGAAATTATTAAATTTTTAGGAAATCACTGATGTTCTTGTAAAATCTTCTAAATCTATCCATAATCTTTGCGAAATATTTGTAATTTCTAGACTTCTTTCCGAAATATTTTTAATATTTTTTTAATGTTTGTTAATATTTGTGAAATTACTAAAATCTTTGCGAAATTATTAAACACTTTGTGCAATCTTTAAAATATATCGGAAATTTTTATCAAATAATTAATTCTCTTTGAAATCTTTGGGAAATAATAAAAAATAAAATTAGTTTAAGAAATATTCGAAAACAAATATAATGAAATAAAATGAAAATCGAAATAAGATATCAAAAATTGATTTGTAAAACATTTTTTACATTGTTTAACAATTGTATCATTTGCTAAAATATGATAAGCATATTTTTTTAAAATTAAACAATTTTGTGATATTTCGGTTTGAGTAATTGCAATTTATATCCCAAAAAACTTTGATTTTGTGAAAATATCGATTTTTTCCATCAAATGTAATAATTAGATTAATTTTTGTGGTCAAATGATAATCCAAAGCTTGGCACCGTTCGAGCGTCTATCCCCACCTAGCATCCGTGCGTGCATCCACACCCTCCAGCCATGCGCTCGTTTGTTCCGTTTTTACTCGGAGAATCAGTATGTTGTATTTTTAATCTGCAAAAATGTTGTTCCGTTTTTACTCGAAAAATAAGTTTGTTACTTTTTTTCTCTGAAAAATTTATGTTCCATTTTTACTCCCAAACTTTATATGTCCCGTTTTTACTTTCAGCCGTCCATATATATTACTTTGTGTATTGTAAATAAATTCTTTAGAAATCATTAAAATATTATAAAATCCCTTGAAATTCTGTGAAACTACTTAAAATCTAATTTAAGAATATCTGCAATCCTTTGAAATCCTGGGAAATTCGTCAAAAGACTTTCTTGAGTGTTCTTAAAATCTCTTTCTATTTTTTTTATCTTTGGAAATTTTATGATATTCCTTAAAACCTTAAATTTTACTGAAATATTTTATAAATCTAAGAAAACCTTTCAAATCTTTTGAAGTTTAAGGCAATTTATATTTTTAAACATCTTTAATCTTTGAAACTGTATGAATTTTTTTCAATATCTAAAAGTTATTCAAATCTTTGGAAATTGCTTGAAATTTGTTTAATCTTCAGAAAAATCTTTGAAATCTTTAAAAATATCCAAAAATATAAATTTTTTTAATAATTGGAAATACCATTAATATATTTGAAAATTTCTCCACATCTTTGAAATCCCTTTAAATTTGTCAATTTTTATGGTAAATTCTCTAAAATCCATTTAAATTCGTTAAAATTCCTTGAAATAGTTAAAGGTCTATGAAATCTTTTGCAATTCTGGGAAATTCATTAAAATACCTATTAGAGTGCATGAAAGGTCCCTACAAATTTTTGGAATCCTCTGTAATTTTATGGAGTTCCTTGCAATCCGTTGAAACTCTTCAAAAATCCTGTGAAAGACTTGAAAATCTTCTGAAGCCTTTTAAAACCTTCTAACAGGTTGCAAAATTTTATAAATCATATGAAATTCTTTCAAATATTCCGAAATTTAAGGACATTCCTTAAAGACACATGGAATTTTTGACATTTTTTGAAATCCTCTGAAATAATTTAAAATCTTCAAAAATGTTTAACATCATACGAAATCCTTTAATCTCTGTGAAATACTTTAAAATGTATGGAAATATTAAAAAATGTTTAGAATTTTTTATATTCATCGAAATCCCATAAAAAATTGTTAAAATAGTTCACCCTTTCTGAAGTTCCTTGCAATCATTAAAAATATCATATACAATCTTTCGAATTTTATTCGTGGTTATAAGTGCGGGTTAAGATTTAAGTCTGATTCGTGGGTATTTTTTCCATTGAAAGTACGAAAATACTTTTTCTATAAATGCATGGAAATTTCTCACAAGTATTATGCAATATTTATTTATTTGAATGAATTTATGAATTTAATTTACTTTTATTTGAATTAATTAATTTATTTATTCATTATAATGAATTAATTACAGCAGGATGGAAATTATTAACTTTCTTAGGACTTTCTTCCATTTTATGTAGTTGTGGTGCTAAAAGTCAGATATCCGAAAAAAATAGTTTTTCTATGATTTTCAGAATCAAAATATTATAACTAAGGTTATTTCCAATTAAAAACATTTTTTCGTGAAAAGTTAAAAAATTCACAAAATAGAACAATATATTTAACCATGTTTTTTCCAACTTCATTTTTTCTGTCGACGCTTCTTACCAATTTGTGAAAAATGTTTTCAATTTTAAAAAAAGCTAAAAATCTTAAAATATATTAATGTGTTTAAAAAATGTTTTCCTACAAAAAATGTTTTGCTAAAAAAATGTTTTCTTAAAAAAAAAGTTTTAACGATTAGAAACTGTACAGTTGTAGAGAATGTTATAAGTAATGTTCTTTTGTAAATTTTATAATTTTTAATGAAAAATAATGTCTCCTATTTAAAATGACATCAGTTATAATATTTTGATCCTTCAAATCATGGAGAAACTATTTTTTCAAATATCTTACTTTTGGCATGATAACTATCTTAAATAACAGAATATACATTCCCTACAGAATTGGAAATCTTTTTGAATTCATACGGAATTTATCTTATTTGATTTTGGAAATCATTCAAGAAAAATGGGTAATAATTTATTCACTGTTTGAGACATATTTACAAATTAAAAAATTTTTGAAAATCTGTAGGTCGCATCAATCATACCAGAAAATTGAATATAATCTCTTTAGATAACACCATTCCTTTTTTTTGTAGTTTATTTTACCGTTATTAAGATAATTAAATATTTTCAGAACATAAGTTTTTGAAATATTGCAAAACCTTTATTGTAATTGAAAAACAATTTTAAATAAAACTTTAAAAAATATTTTAATAGCTTGCAAGATATCTGAAGACATCCTCGGAAATTAGCTCGCAAATATTTCCGACTATAATTGGAAAATGTTCCCTGCACATTTAAGTTTTCAGCAGCCCGACTATTTTTGCTAATATTTCTAAAAAAGTTGTTTAGATTAAAAGCAAACAAACTCAGCACCTAAAGTGGCCGCTTAATGAAGGGATTCTTCGGTTTCATTGGCGTATCTAATTTTCGCGAAGGAGAAGACTGACTGGGAAGAAGACCAAGGATCGCGTGCAAGGAAACAGTTAAGTTGTATGCAAGGAGCTACCGTGTTTCGCTATCGCCGTCTTAATGTCCGAGAGAAACTTACAACCCTTTCTCGAAAGACTTAAAAAAAAAAAAAACTTCCCAATAGGGTGGTCTTTATCTACACACCTTCCGATAAGACCCAGACTCAATAACTCCTGGGGTCCAATTACAACGAGTATGGCGTTTAAGTCTTCGTTGCGGCGAATAATTCGTATTGGGCCCAATTGGCCCCGGGTCGAAAAGTCCATTTACTAGACCGTTACGCGATATGCCGCGATTGTAGTCCCTTCCTTTTCTCTCGCATGGCACTTTAATTATTACCTGCATTAACCCTCCTGATCCCGCTTAGGATGCTGCCGAGAATATACTAAATGGTGCTTTGCCCGGCACTCGGGCAAGTTCATCGCGGGCGAAATTACCCGCACGAAGGAGGACAGAAGTCGCTAACGATTGGAAAATTGATACGTCAAGATTTTATCGTTCTTGGCTTAGAGCTTAGAGTCTGCGCTATTCCCTTCCCGTTATTTAGACGCGCTCGAAAAAAAAAATTTTCTTACGTGCCAGATAAGAGCGTGTATTACACGTTTAATACTCTGATAGGACATTTTTTTCACACAAAGATATTTTGACCCCTGTGCTATTTCGAACGTTTCTCACGTGTCAGGTTTTTATGTATGAGGTTGGATGACTATTAATAGTCAATTACTGCTCAAAAATGATATGTTAATTTTCATTTGTTTGATGTTGGTACTTTTAAGAGGTAGGCTTGTATGATTGCTAGGTTCTTATCTTACGACGTGCTGGGATAGGGCTATTATTCGAGAGGGTAATTGTACTTTTCCGATAAACTGATGAACCTACAGCAAATTAAAATGGCAGTTATAAATCATGTGTTTGGATGTTTGTCAATTTATAGTAATATAATATAAAATATACGAGGACTTTGTTGAGAATGGTCAATAATTATCTTACATTAATTAAATACGATAAATAAGCAAGTTTTATAACAAGATGCACTTTATTATTAATTAATTTTAACCAGTTTTGAACTATTTAATTAATACATTTATTTAAAATAAGAAAGGAAAGAGAGGAGAGAAAGAAAGGCAATAAGAAAGGGATCTGATATTTTATTACAAAATTGTTAAAAATTTATTTTAATTGTTAATTAATTAATAATATTTTATTCAATGCTGTGTATAGATTCCAATGACGTGAGCTAGGTAGGTATCCGTCAGATTATTCTGATTGGTTACATGGCAATTTAGTACATTTTTAATTATCTTTATTACTTTCTTAATAAGATTAAAATCAAATGCCAAATCTGATTTAATGTCCAATACCTAAGTTAATGTATAGAATCCATGAAAACAAAATCAAGAATCCAACGACGAAATTTGTACAACCACGATAAAATGTTCCTTATATGATGGTGGTTCTTATTTATACTTGGTGGGTTATTTTCGAATTTCTCTGCGCCCCCTCTCCCGACAGTTTTGTTCGAATGCCCAAAAAAATCTCCAAATTAAAAAATAAATCGTTTAATATTTAGGTGTGTGCGCAAATAGCATGAAGTTTCCCATTGATTTTTGTTCGAATGCCCTAAAAAAATCTACAAATTTAAAAATAAATCGTTTAATATTTAGGGGTGGCGCAAAGAGCATAGAGTTTCCCATTGATTTAACATGGGAAAAAGTTAGCTTTTTGTAAATCTAATATTTAAACACGATAATATTTTATAAATAATAATTGAATAATTTTTATTGAATAATTTTAAGCCACTTTCATAAGTCCTCAAAGAAACCACCAAAAGTGACAAATTTGAATTTTATGTAATATTGCTGTTTATTCACGCTTGTTAAAAGTTTAAAAAAATGATTAATTGGTAATTTAAGAATGCCCAGTAATTTTTTGACTAATATTCAATTGCTTGCACAATTTTAATTTGTTTAAATACTTTTTTTTCAGTTAACTAGAAATGAACGTATTTTATAGATTTAATGAGTTATGTAATCAATGATAACAATAAAATAATTTCTTTATTATGAATACTTTTAAATGTTTAAGCAAATTAAAATTGCTGGAACGATTAATTATTAGTTAACAAATGACTACGTATTCCTAAATTAGTAATTAATGATGATTATTATTTTTTTAACTTTTAAAAAGCGCCAATAAACCGCAATATTACGTAAAATTCAAATTGGTGGTTTCGTTGGGGACCCATAAAAGTGGCTTAAAATTATTCAACGTCGAAATCTATGATTGATTGTAATTCTCTGATAAATTTAGAATAATATACTGAAAGACGGAATTTTTTATAACATATTATTGTGTTTAAATAATAGTTTAACAAAAAGCTGACTTTTTCCATGTTAAATCAATGGCAAACTTCATGGTCTTTGCGCCAATCTTAAATATTAACCAATTTTTTTAAAATTTGGAGATTTTTTTGTCTATTTAAACAAAACTGGAGGGTGACAGCAGACAAATTTGAAAAGTGAAAAATAAGGGCCATTCTATTGTTCCTATTACAAGCTGAAAAAAATATCTCTTAAAACAATTCTAGAAAAATCTTTGGCCAAAAATAAAAAAGTGGAAAGAAAAATTAGAAGGCAACCAACCAATTGTCCAAAGATTTTTTTAGAACAAAAGTTTTTTGTTTAAAAGGGGATCTTTTTTCAAATTACAGCAGGAGCATTTTATGGTGGTTGTCCAAATGTGGACGTTGGATTTTTGGTTTCATTTTCAAGAATTCTATACATAAAATTAAAAGGAGAATATAATTGTAACTTTTTCCGACACTTAAATATGTCATTATGTATTAAAAATAAGTTATTTAATGTTTCCAATGTTGTCTTTTCATGCAGTTATTATTTAAGAAGTTTATAAATGATTTGTTTTTGATAAGTTTAACCTATGTAAAGCTTTTATTTTGATGGAACTCCCTCGAATTGTATTTATTGTACAGAATCCTTTTAGGAATAAAATAAGCCGAGATTATGATAAAGATTAGATGCAAAATTATAATTGGTCTAATTCATAACTTTAACCAATAAAAATCACAAACATCAACTAAGCCCTTTTATCTGTACAGTGAACTATTAAATATTTAAATAATAAAGATACAAGTCTATCTTTATACTTTGCCTTTGAATATAATTTTTATTATCACTATTTCCTATGTTATTAAAATTTTCAAAAAATCAAAATTCGAAACTATAAAAATCTGAAGAATAAGGAAAAATTAAAAGGCAGATTTGATAGGTAGATATATGTATTTAATTTCAGAGATGAACTTAAATTAAGCAAAAACTTATATGCATTCAAGTAAACATGATCTGAATTTAAGAAAGCGTATGATTAAATTCCGAAAAAAACTGTGTTAAAAACAGTGAAAAAAGGTTAACTCATATTTTGCTTTCAAATTATATACTTCACTTTGAGGTTATGGCTCGTGCATGTCTGAAGAAATTAAGAAATGTACTCAATCAAATCCCGTACACGATTCTAGTGTCCGGCAGATCCCACCTATTGCAATGGAACCAATCAGAAGAATCTACCGAAATCCAACCTATAATGTCGGAACCAAATTTCAAAGCCCCTCACTTTTTTTATTTCCACTCAACAACAAAATCTCTAATTTGTCTAACAAAAAGCATCTGAAAGTTTAGACTTCCGAATTTAACGATATGATGACTGTTTTAGTTGTCAATAATCAGATGGCAAAACATCCCAAAAAACAGGTTTGTTCGGCCTCCTTTTGCAAGCGTCGACTTTCACCTGTTCCGAGAACGCGGCCGAGGATATGAAAAATTTGAAACAATTCACAGATGTTACTTGAACGTTTCCTAATGCAATACATTTTTCAAAATTCTTAAATATTCAATAACTTACTTTTTACGGGGATTTATTTACAAATACTTCATCTTGAGAACGAATGAAGCTAGGAAGCCGTTTAATGGCTCCAAATGAGAATTCTTGTGATAAGAGTGCAAGAAATCAATTCAATTTATGATAAAATCATTTTTATAAAACTAATATCATTTTGAATATTACTGACATCAATCCGCGTTAGTGCGTGATACGACCCAACAGGAAAAGTAGTAGAAAAAAAGTAGCCTTTCGATAACAATAGTAACTCCAGAAGTAAGCCGACTCTGACACATCAAAAGGGTACTTTTTTCTGCAACTTGTCCCGCTGTGCTAGCCACATTGTCCGGGAGCGGGCAATGCTTTCGTATGCAATAATATGTCCAAGGATAAAAAGGTGTTATTCTTATGTATTTTGAGCCGCTGAATCCGAATATACCCGGCGTTTTTTTCGAAAAAGTGGTGAATTTTGTTTAAATCGCAATTGTTTAAAACAAATTTAAAAAAAATGACTTTTTCGATCTGGACAATTTTTTTCTAGATAACATGGTCTATTTTAAGACGAAAATGTCTCTAGCAACTTTTGCGTAAAATGTATATTTTAAAAGATATATATTTTTTTAAGGTCCAAAATTTGACGTTTTTCACTATAACTTTGGGCGTTAACTACTGGTGACCTATTCAATATTTCTGAAATTTGAAAAACCCTTATTATTCTTTAAAAGTTACTCTATAAGTTGATGTAATTCAACATTAGCAAAGGTCCGGGGGAGATAAAATTTTCGCGACTAATAGTCAGCACTTTTTCGACGTGCATAGCGCTCTTTCGCGCGCCTCCCCTCGAATCTACATGTACTCGCCCGCGCGCAGTCGATAATTCGAGAATGGGTTTGAATTCGAAATAAATATCAGTTTAAAAATAAATTATTATTGATATCAACCATTTCTTTTTAGTGATCAATCAGCTCCTTTAGTGAAATAATCTAAGATAATGTATAATTTGAAATAATGTTTTTTTTTGTAGTTTACCTGTTAGAAACTTATTTTGTAGCATATGAAATATTAAGTTTTGTTTCATACCAAGATTTATTTATCAAAGTTATGATTTATCATATTAACTTCTTCATATAATACGTCTTTATTTACATAGCAAAAGTCAGAATTACTAAAATTTTAAGGTAAGTTTTTACGATTTTAAGTTAAAATTAGGAATAATAAAATAAAAATGCCAAATAATATTAGTGATAAAAATTCACTAGATATTTAGAACACAAATATTCAAATTTTTCGCGGGATCCAACATAACACAAGTGGGGCGGAGGACAACAGCATGTGCACGGAGACATAAATTCAATTCTACATATGATAAAAAGTTTTAATGTA